>JABEZY010272242.1:0-17664 GCA_013467495.1 Gossypium gossypioides
TTTCAAAATTTATATTTTTTGAAAAATTATAAATTTTTTTTAAAAAAAATCTAAACAATATATAAAGAAAGTTAAATTTTAATTTTTTTTCTAAAATAATAATTTTGGAACCTAAATAAGTTAATTAGCGATTCTAGTTTATCATACTAAAGTATATTCTTCTTTTTTTTTCTTATTTTACATTGAGAAAGTTTTCAAACATATATGGTTTCAAATTTATGTGCTCTAACAAGAAATTAGTTATATCACTTGATTCGATTCGACTCGATTCGATTCAAATTTCATTTCAATCGACTCTATTCGAAAAAATTTAAAATTAAATTAGGATGATAAAATAAGATTCATCAACTCGAATTTTTTTACTTGATTCGACCAATCAGTGACTCTTACTTTCAACCTCTTTTTTTGCACATTTTTTTGCAATTTCAACTTTGGGTAGAATGTAGCTATTTTATTAAGAGCCAGATATATTCTCTCTATCTTCTCGAAGCTTGTTTTGTATAAAATAAATCATTTTTAAAAAGTTGTATAATAAATGGTATATGAAATCACAAATATATATATACATTTTTTGTAACATTATTTCTTTGCCATTTCGAATAGACCAAGTTTGATACATTTCATCTGTGCATATTATTTCTTGTAACATTATTTCTTTGTATATTAAATCACATTTTTTGTAACATCATCCGGCCATTCTTCGGTCTTTATATTTCTAAAATAACAAAAATGCCACATTCTAAGAATAAACATAATTAAGGCATAGATGATTTTTTAAAAATAATCTTATTATAGGTTTTGATTATATTTATTTTTTTTAACACAATGTCTAAAACTACTCATGGTCCCTCCCCAACCCATAAATAGAAGGATAATGCGTTTCAACGCACTTAAACCTACGTCCTCCTGCATTGACAACAATATCATACCAATTGAACTAAAATTTAATCAACAAAGCATAAATACTTTTAAAATTTATAAAGTTAACTTTCTACATTATATACATTTTGAGTTTACCATCTTATATATATTTTTTGTACATTATTTTATATACCTTTTGAGTAATTAATTTTATGCCAACAATAGATCCTATGCGTTAGTTTATCTTAGTTGTTTTGTTTCGATGACTTTGAGTCTATAATTTTGCAAATGTATATAATAAAAATAAAAACTGATAGCAAAATGCCTTACTATGTAAATTGGAAACTATGTAATGATTATAAAGTGTTAAATATATTTCTATGCACCCATTTTTTTGAAGTATATTATTGTTTTTTTTTTAAATGAAAAATAAGGAAAATAGTCAACTAGTTACATAGACAATTATTGAAAAACAAAATTTTTAATTCTATCCATATCTAACATTTCTTGAATCTTTCTTGAAGGAGAATCAAGTATCTGCAAGTCTTCCTTACTTCCAAAAGCTTGTTTGGCAAAAATGCCCGCAGGCTAATTGTGCTCCTGAGGTATATGTCTTACAAGCCACAGACCTTCTTCAGTCAAAAGGTATTGTATCCTCCTGATTAGAGCAGAATTAGAGATGGTTGATGTGCTATCTTGAATAGATTTAATTGCCTCGAAACTATCCGATTGGATTAACACCTTGTCATGTCCTCTTTTTTGGATGAGGTTGATACCATCCAAAATGCCCCATAATTCAACGTCAAAAGTTGAACACTTCCCCAGATGGCGATTGTACCCGAGAATTCAGTCCTCTTTTTCATTTTGCACAACACCCTTAGTAGCAGCAAGACCAGATCCTAACGAAACAATTCCATCAATATTTAGGAAAATTCCTATCTTTGGTTACCAACAACAAAGTTCTGACAACTAATCGAAACATCTCTGAGCTCCATAGAATACTCCATAGAAAGCACATGTATTCGAGTGACACCATGAAATCCTATCTGGGCCCCCTGAAGGGTGTGGGGGTGGAATTCCCTCAATACATTTTAAGATATCATTTGGTAGCCAAACACGAAAAAGCTCAAGATTCCATGCACCTTCGCCTCTAGTCATTAATGTGATTAATCAGGGGCCCTATACTTGGGAGCTAAAGATCCTTCCAACACCTAATTTTATTTTCATCTCCAACTGACCAAATTATGTTTTCATGAAATAAAGACTAGACTTTTGAGAAAGACCTCCAAAGGAACGAACTCCTACCCGGCACAATGTTCTCCGATATACTCTCATTCATCCTATATTTTGAACGAAGTACACAAACCCATAAAGTATCAATATTCTCCATTTTGTTATAACCAATTTTCATCAGAAAAAAAAGTGTTTTGATCGCGTAATTGCCTCATTCCAAGCCCTCCATAGGATCTCGACTGGCAAATCGATTCCAATCCCACTAAGGACATCTTCTTCTTTCCATTAGAAGAGCCCCAAATGAAATTGCTAACTTACATTCGATCTCCTCATAGATTTTTGTAAGGAACCTTATAAATTGCATGAAATAGCTAAGAATAGATAAAAGGACCAATTGTGCAAAGGTTACTCACAACTTTCTAGCATCGCAACTTTGTAATTTTTTTTACAAACCTTTTCCACCATTAAGTATAAGGTGCTATTAGTGAGTCTTTGATGAAAAAGTGGAACACCTAAGTAATTACCAAGATTTTGTACTCATTGAAAGCCAAATGAATCACTAGTCATTTCTGTTGTAGCCTTATCCACTCCACTTGAAAAGAAGAAACTAGTTTTCTAAGCATTTATTTTAGGGCTTGAGAAATCACAAAAGCAGTCCAAAATACCTTTAAGAAGACTACCAAGCTCCAAATATGCTTTACAATAGATAACCAATTCATCAGCAAAAAATAAGTGAGAAAGGGATGGTCCTGATTTGGTTAGGCGTATAGGATTCTAATTCCCATCTGTAATAGCTTTATGAATATTGTGCCCAAGACATTCCATGCACAACACAAAGAGATAGGGAGAAAGTGGACATCCCCGTCGAATCCCTCGAACAGGCTGGAATTTTTTAGTTGGAAAACATTACACAAAACTTGCATCGTAGAGTTAGTGATAGCAGATATAATAACATTTCTAGGATAGTTTAGAATACCTACAGCTTGTAGAGAAATATCAATAAAATCTCATCTCACTTGATTATAAGCTTTCTCTAGATCGATTTTAATCGTCTTCCCCTTCCTTTTATTCAGGCCTTACATAGAATGGATTGCTTCCTGCGCAATGATAATGTTCTCAGTAATATTCCTACCAGCAATAAACCCAACCTGCTCCTGAGCGATAATTTTAGGGAAAATATACTTAAAATGATTTGTTATTACCTTCATAACAAGCTTATATAAAACCGTATAGAGACTTATTGCTCGAAATTGCGATAAGCTTTCTGGGCACGAATTCTTGGGGATAAGAACAATAAAAGTGTTATTTAGATCCGGATCTATAATACCACTAGCAAAGATTGCTTTAACCCAATCACAAACTACTCTTCCAACTATACTTCATTTCTTCTGGAAAAAGAGTACATGGAATCCATCACTACTAGGAGCTTTAAGCGGAGCCATGTCAAAAAGTGAAACCCTTATTTCCTCATCAGTGATTGGTTTTTCTAAGAAGTCGACATCATAATGATACAATCGAGGAAAAGCATTAGGGGGTAGGTTACCTATGGGACCTAGTTATTCTCCATACAAACTTTTAAAGAAACCAATAACCTCGAATAGAAGAGTCTCTAGATCGTAGATCCAGTCACTCTTAGAATTGTGAATTACGGTAATTTGGTTACTTTTCTTTCTTCTTAAATTACGAATATGGTAGAATTTTACGTTATGACCTCCCAAGTTTAACCAATTGCGCCTCACCTTTTTTTTACAAAGGAATTCCTCACGGTACAACACATTCTCCAGACGGATCTCCCTTTCTAAATTAGCTAAACAATCAGAACTAAAAAATCTATTTTCTGTTGATTATTAGATAGTTGTTTCAATAATTGCCTATTACGAGTGTTGATGTGACCATACAGAGATTTGTTCCACCCCTGTAGATTCTCAGTGAACTGAACGAGTGCATCAGACATGTTACCATTAAATCTCCAATTTTCTTGTACAAAATCATCAAATTTTGAATGCTCAACCTACCTTGCCAAGAAGCGAAAAGGTCGTCGTCCCCTAGGCAAATTGATCTCTGGCCCCATAGAGAAAACAAATGGGCCTATGGTCAGATTTAATTTTTGAGAGATGTGTTACTAAGCTATTGGGAAAAACGTTTATCCAAGATCATTACCTAATGCTCGGTCTAATCTTTCAAAAAGACCACATCTATACAAAGTAAATGGTGGCCCCCTGAAACCCAAGTCATGTAAACCAGCTCAATCCATAAAATCAACGAAGTAAGGGCACCTCCTCCCACTAGACAAATTGTCTTTTTTCTTAGTAGGGGATAAAATGGCGTTGAAGTCTCCAATCACCATTCAAGGAACTAAACTCGTAGGAATAAACTATCTCAACTCCTTCCACATGCAATTTCGCTTCTTTCGATCTTGGCTACCATAAACAAAAGAGATTAAAATCGACGTTAAGGATCGATAGGAACGTACCTGCACCACAATAAATTGGGGGTGATTCCACAACACCTCAACCTGAATCGAATCCTTTCAGCCAAGCTAGATACCTTAGCGAAACCTATCGCTTCCACTCTGTGAGACTTTTGAAAACCCAATTTCACAGTAATAATTTCTTCTTTTACTCCATTAACCTTGGTTTCAAGTAAGCTAACAATATCCGACATATATTTCACATTATACTAATGAAAATTTTGGGAGAATTTTTGACTAGCACAGCCTTGGCAATTCCAAGAAAAAATTGAGATATTCATGAATAAAAAAACAACAAATAGAGGAAATACTATTGTTGTTGAGAAGCTAAAAATCCTTCCACTCATGAAGTCTTTCCTTCTAGCATATCCTTCCTTGTTTCACATTCCAACTGGGAAGAGATTAATTCCACCACAGCTTACATTGATTTATTAAGCAATATTTTATAATTTCAGGTCGATTTAAACTGACTACCTTGTCCCTATAAAAAATTATTGGGTTTTCGTCCACATCGGGCAATAGAAAATTTACCTCCACTAGATTTATCTTTTGTGCATGAGTTACCAGCTTCTGGTCTAACAACACCTAAAGTTCCCAACAAAACACCTCTAGAATAAGTAAAAAAAATTTGTATGTGCATTTTTTAAAAGTAACCACTGTAAGCTTCGCAGGTTCTAAGATGCTTTCGTTCGTCGAGACTCTAACCTCTTCTGGACTTTCAAATGTTGGATTGAAATGGGCAATCACTCCTTTATAAAGACTTGTGCATGTGCTAGATTTATTCATAGAGAAAGACACGTCTCCGATAGAATTTTCAGCAAAAAAAATATGAGTAGTAATAGTTCTGATCGAGAGTGCTTAGACCTAGAAATCACATTCCTAAGTCCCTAAAACAGGCATTTTATCATTAGTATTAACTGCTAGCAATGATCAATTTGATATTGTTGCCCCATGTTTACCAACCCAATCCCCGTTAAGAGAGCTCCCTTTATGATCTGAACCTTTATTTAAAATGTTGGGCCTAGAGTGGCCTGAACCATTTGAATTTCAATGTCTGGCCCGATAGAAATTATCACTCAGCCTGTCTCTTATAATTTAATTTTCATTGGGTAAATTCTCCATAATTTCTTTTCCCTTATTTTTGGGAACTGACACCCTTTTCTTTTCCATAGTCAAAGCACCATTGTCCTCATCAAGCTGAACTAAAGCCTTGAATCTAGATCCCGAAAAATCCTCTCTTGAAATATTCTTTCTGGTTTTTCAAGATTCCCTTGGTTGTTTCCTGAATTTCCTCTCCACTATCATTCAAGGACCAACCTGCGCTTTCTCTACTACTTTCCTTAAATCCACCAATGTCATGTTTGTCGTTGTATCAATTTCAATCGGTATAGCCACAACCTCTTTCATTTGCAAGCAAGTTTCCTTTAGATGGTTGTATCGCCCACAAGAGAGGCAGATTATAGGTAACGACTCATATTCAATGCGCTGGGTATTTCCACTAATTAGAACCTGCAACAACAAAGGTTTTCCTAGATTAATATAAAGGACCATACAAGCGTATCTTCCTTCGCTTTGCTATCCGTGTTGAAATTTGATTTTGCAACCTTGCCAACCATTCCACCAATCTCCCATAAAATTCTCTTATTGTACAGATGTCCTAGAAGCCTAGGGAATTTGATCTAGGTCATTACCATATTTGGGTAAGGTTATGTAGGATTAAACTCTAGAGTCCAAGGCTGAAAAGTCAAATACTCACCGTAAATGATCCATGGTCCTTGATTTAAAACTTTTTCGTAGTCTTCTGAATTCTAGAATTTCACCAAAAAATATTTATTTTAGATATCCATCAACTGGAATGGCATGGAAGGCTTCCAGAAACCATAAATCCGATTTTGTAATGTTGCGAAGCCAATGTTTCACCCTCAATAACTTAAGCACCACCGATGCAGACATTTCTTTGATTAAAAACTGATTAATATGACTCGAGTAAAACATAGAGTAAAACAAAATCATCATCCACTTCAAGATTACTTACCTTGTTCTCCCCTTTTTGATTATTTAATCCTTTACCCAAGAGCATAATTTTCTAGGAAAAGGACGGTAAAGGATTCACATCCATGGCCATCTCTAAATCTGAGCTTGAAGCAATATCTTTAAATCGCACTTTTTTGGTGTTCCGATCACCATCAGCACTCAAAGCATTCTCAATGACACCACAGAGAGAAATTGTCATTTTTTTCTCCAAATTATTTTTCAATAAAATTAATATAAAAAGTTTTTCTATGAAGTACATTATTATTGCTACCTTACAAAATGTCAAAGGCACTAGAATCCTCCAAGCTACCATACATTCACAAGATATTTAAACTATTGTCATTAGAGCCCCCAGTAGTAGACTAAAAAATAAATGTTATTAAATAAGTAAATTTTTTTAAATTTATTTGTAGTTGATTTATTGATAGTAAATTATTACTAATCATTTCGATCCACATTATTCTTATCATAGTTTTGGTATAAATGGTAATATGAATTTTTACACTGAGTTTGCACTTTTTTTATCACATAAATATATTCATTATTTCTGAAATTAAACTTATCTTAAAATCAAATAAAAAATATAGAATATTAGATTACTAAACTTGATCAAGCTAACCAAATTAAGTTCGACCAATGCTCACCAATTTTTGTATTTATAACAATAAGAAAATCTTGAATATGTAAAACTATATCTTTATTGTCTTGATCTCATTTTTAGAAAAGAAACTTTCAACTAATGGCTCAAAGACGTGCAAGTTGTTGAACACAATTTGTTACTTCACTTTTAAAAGGTTGGCATTCTTACCACCAGGGGCATAGATAAGAGGGCGGGTAAGATTATACTTTAGACCTCTTAAAAATAATAAAAATTTGATTTAATCATTTAGAAATTATAAAGATATAGGCTATTAAAATGGTGAAATTATATTTTTAGTATTGTAAAAATTTACAATTTAATTTCGTTCCACCTAAAAAAATTTCTCGCTTCACCTCTTTTTACCACATGGAGGAAAATGATATCAAGTTGTTCACCTTTGGCTTTTTTCTAGTGGGTTTCGCATTTTTAATTGGTCCAAATTTATAATATTAGTGGACCAAGTTTTATTACTCAATATATAATTAAAATATTAGTGGACCAAAATTATATAACTTGTGAAAATAATAGTTTGGACCAATTCTATTATTTAAGTTCTCTCACATGTATCTTAAGACTAACTTCCAATATGATAAGCTATCTTGTTGAGAAATACAACTGATAAAGATTTTGCGTAATTTTATACCTATAAAACAATTACTTTTAAAGATATCAATAAAAATTAATTTGCAATAACTAATTTTATTTACCAAAATTTCAAGACACTCCTAAATCAGTATATATAAAAATAAGTAAAACACTCCTAAAACATAAAAGATTGATGACACGATCACTAGACTAATAAAAGACAGCATCGCAATTTTTCATTAAGATCTAAACCTTTGACTCATTACGTATTATCATTTGAAGTCATTATACAGCAATAGTTCTCAACAAATAACCCAATTTGATTTCAAAACAAATAAAAACTACATAAAGCGTTAAAGATTCCAAATTTCTTATCGGGTTTTGGCATTTGGATCATTTGCATTCATTATTTATGGAAGGTGCCCTTTTACTTGGAATAATTTCATTATAATAGCATTTTCTGAAATTTAAGAATACTTCATATTCTATATGGCTATTGGGTGTATAAAGATAGAGGTAGTGTTTTTGGGTCGTTGGAAAAATCGGTTAAGGAAATGATTTTTATAGTTATAATGAAAGTTTTAAAATTTTTCAAAATCAAGTCTTTTTGTTATATTTATAATAATAAACTCTACACCGGAATAGTACTTGTGCTTTGTGTGAGAAGGATTTAGTCGATCCTGGCTTTTAACCAAATGAACTTCTCTATTATCATCGCTCCACAAACCATGTCGAGTGTGGATTCGAGTAACAGAAACAAAAAACAGACAAATGAAATTATTTACTTACTTTTAGTAAGAAAGTAAGTTCTCCCTATAAAGATCGGTAAAGCTCGTAATTCTTAAAAAATAGTGCCATATCCCGAATTTCTAATTGAAAAAGTTGTAAAATTATAGCAAGATTGAGTAGTTAGCCTAATGGTAAATAATTAGTAAAATTATCCTTGAGACTTGAGTTCAATTCCCCTTACCCGTATAATTTTTATTTACCAAATTTTTGCCCAAAAAACCCTAGGTGTCGCCCCCTAGTTTTAAATATTATTTTTAGCTCCCACTTGTCAAAATTTTCCCACTTTTTGCTTCCCCTTGCCAGCCCTTCCCTATTCCCTCACTGTTTCTCTGAATATTTTTCCTTTTCTTCCTCTTTGTGCTGCCCCATTAAACACCAAGTCCCCTTGAATCATATTTTATTTTACTGTTGTTTTTTTACTACCATTGTCGCAGCTCTGCAATCCCTTTTCTTCTCCATTGTCGTCATCCTTGTGAGCCACCATCTTTTCCATCGATGCCCTTTTGATTCTCTTCCTCTACTCTTCATTATTTTTTTTTTGTCATCACAAATCTGAGCAAGTAGAGTAAGTGTAAAATTTTTACTTTAATTCTTTCAAATCTAAATTTTTCTCTCCTTTTCATATTCTGTTATGGTTGAATCTTACAAGTTACCTTTTCTTTGGTGTTTGAATGTTCAAGATCTAGATCCAAACCATATCGATCAGTCGTAGCATTGGGAAGTCTATTTGCAAAGCTGTCATAAGTTAGTTAAGGTAAGCATTAATTTTTCAACTTTAGATTAGAAGTTTTTGGTTAACATTTATTGGTCAGTCGAACCTAATAGAGGCGTTAGGGGCTGATTATTAATGATTAAAACTTTATTTGGTACAGATCCAAGTTAGAGCTATCTAGATTTCAAGCATAAGAGTTGTGGGAGAGCAATAAAGTTCGGATTAACATTAAAAAGTGTGGGTCTTCCCCTATGTCTAATTAACTTGAAAATCATATAATGTACACTTAAATGATAAATTTGCTTGTTGTTTTTGGTTTGGTCGAATGACTTAAGTGGAAATAAGTGAGGTGTCGAGCAAGGTACGCAATCAATTGGAAAGACTGTTTGTTAAAGGTCCTGTTTGGGTAATGAAATTGTGTATTGAATACATGTATAGCATGCTAGATTTTGAAACACTGATTAAGGTGTATTTTTATGCCATGATTGATATTGATTGTATGAAACCATGTAAGCATGCCATTGTTACTGTTAAATGAAAAATATGTAAAGCATACATCGACGCCGAATATTGGCATGCCTGTTAAACATGCCATTATATTACTGAAAGCATGATATGCTACATGATTGATATGTCATATTGAATTGCATGGGTTTGGGTATTTAAGGATAATTGAGGAGTTCCATGGAGTATCGACGGCATTTAAAGTCTACAATATTATTATCAGTTCACTGCACCGAAGTACCAAGGAGATTGGGCGATTTATCGCATTTTACTGGCAGTTTTATTTGCAAACTATTACTGGTGGTTTTAACCACGTCGAGCTTCGGCTCTCACCCTTTTGGAGTTTGGATGATAGGTTCTGGAGAACTCATGATATGTAGCGGATGGATGGGTAAGACCATTGCATTGTATCATTGAGCATGCTATATTCATATGTTGTAATGTCATAATAAATTGTTTGAGTTGTTCTAATAATTGTGTGCCTATTTGACTTATTGAATTCTTATATTGCTTAAACGTACATTGGGCTTTTAAAGCTCACCCCCTAGTTTACTCCTTACAAATAACCCTCAGGATTAGGCTGGGGCTTGGCATACAGAGGTCTCATTTCAGATTTTCTGGTAATAAATTATTTTTAATTACTCTATTTATTTTGGTATTATTATTTTGGGACTGTAATTTTTATTTAAGTATAAAATGTGGAATGAGATATTTTAAAACTAGGTTTTTGCACGCATGAGTTCTTGATGAAAACTAAACAAAGTTAAAAATCGACCTAATATGACTTAAAAATATGGATCTTTCTACGAATATCAAATGCAATTCTTTTTCCCCGTGTAACTGTAAAACAAAGGTTTTTCAAAAGGTTTCTCGACAAAATCAATTGAGTTTTATTTTCAAACAATGCGTCTTTTAAATGAAATTGGATTTAATTTGCAATCAATTTAAAAACTAGTGATTTTAACAAACCTAATGCAACCACGCTAAGTTTTTCAAAAATTGAACAAAATATCGATTTTTCAACCGAACATTTTTACTTAGCCATTTCGGTGGCTAATGTAACCTTCGAGATTCGGTCATAACATCTAGGTAGGGTTTGGGAGGTTACATTTGGTGATATCAGAGACTGATTCAATAACTCGGCCTAAAAGACACAAAAATTTTGAGTTTGCCTATATATTTTTTAAATGGGTATTTTTTTGGAAAAACCTGCCACGATGTGTTATTTGAAAAGTTTTCAAAAATATTTATTTTAACTCGAAGACTCCGATGTCGTCTTTATTAGTATCGTTACTATCAACCTATAGAAAAGCGTTAAGACTGAATTGCATAAAATTTTACGACTTTAGAAACTAAAAGTAACTAGTGTTTATGTCTTTGTGAAACTATAGATAAGATCTAAAAAGCTTAAATCGAGATAGTATAATCAGTACTCATGGAACACAAGCCCTTGGTCCACGAGGCTATGGAGGCCATTGTCAAGTGGCTTAAGCTAAGTCATCCTCTCTAGGAAACATGCCCAACCTTGAGACTACTGAGATTGTTGAAACGCCTGTCACTGAGGGCGATAGTCAGGGAATTGGGGGTTATGTTGTGTCCCAAGCGATGTTAAGGGTATTACGGAGTGTCATTGGGCCCCAAACTGGTACAAAAAATCGTGGGCTTTTTACTGAGAGGCTTCGATCTAATGGGGTAGAGTTGTTTAGGGGTGTTGCTGGAACAATCCCTATAGTGGCAGCATATTGTATAGAGACCATTGAGAGAATTATGAAGGATATGGATTGCACTCTAGAATAGAAGCTCAAGGGTCTTGTGCCCTTGCTAAAGGATGAAGCTTATCGCTGGTGACAGTCAATAATTAGGGGTACTTTGACTGAGCGCATTACCCGGACTTATTTCCAAGAGGCCTTCTAGAAGAAATATGTGGGTACCATGTATGTAAAAACCTGCCAGTTGCAATTATTTCACTTAAGCAGGGAGTCATGTCTATGTCAGAATATGAGGTAGGGTTTCTAAGGTTGAGTCACTATGCTCAGGGTATGGTGGCGTCTAAGCAGGACAAGATTCTCGCTTTAAGGATAGCCTTAGGTATGATCTAAAAATTCAAGTGGCCCTGCATCAAGAAAGTGTCTTTAAGAACTTGGTTGAGAAGGATAAAATCATTGAAGAGGTTAAGTGCTTGGAATACAAAAGGAAGGATAAAGCGCGGGTTTAGAATAAGAAGGAATCTGGTCCCAGTGACCTAAACCTGCGACCTATGAAGCGGGCTAGAAAAGTCAAACTACAGTAGAGTAATGCAATAGTTGGTGCTAGGGTTGGTAGGATTTCGTTATGTGGGTTATGTGATAAGCGCCATTTGGGCGAATGTTGGAAAAGATTAGGTGCTTGTCTAGGTTGTGGATCGACTGAGCACCAAGTTAAAGACTGTCCTCGTTGGGTTAATCAGATGTAAGCTCCGGTACAAAATAGCGTACAAAGACAAATGTTTGGGCTGATACCTTAGAGGGGCTATGGTTCGAAGAAGCATTATCAAAAGTGATGCTAAAAATTTTCTAGTCTATACCACTGAGATAAACATAAAATAAGTTCATTTGCTATGTTCAAAGCATTATACAAAGGAGATAAATCTCTAAACCTTATGATTCTCTTTTGTAGCTTCCAATCTTTGTCAACCCAATGAGCACTAATGCAAATGTATTCATCATTAGTAGGCTCAAAGTTCCAATTATCAAAAGTTAGCAAAATTAAACTAGGTGCTTTAGCTAACTCCTCTTTAACATGATCTCTCTCTTTCGCATAATACATTAGGACATCCCTAGCAGCTATTTGTCCACTTATATTCCTAAAATTAGGATTAGAAATGCTAATCATGTATCTAAATCTCGATTCTTCAATTGTCCTAAATGAATGCTTGCCACACACAAGAAAAGTAGAAACAACTCGATGAAACTCATCAGCATCAAACTTGTAGGTTTTTATAGATGGACCACCTACTAAGGATGGTTGAGTGGCTATGGTGTATTAAGTGATGTCCTTATTAATTTTTTTTCAAACAACTATTTAGATGACGTCTTAAATGAGAGGTTTCATTAGAAGATTTAGCAGAGAAGATACTCTTACAATGACTACATTGTGCCTTCAATTCATCTTTATTCTCACCTTCAAGCTTTGTCATTTCATCATACACCTTTGAAATAGTAGTCTTTTTACGTTTGAGAGCATTTTCATATTTATTAAACCCATAATCCTAAGGTATTGGAGTGTTCAAACTAGCCATTGTCATAAAAAATTAAGTCCTGAAATCATAAAAACTCAATTAATACACAAATTCATTCACCACCATCATTCACATTTTCAGGAACCATCTTTATCAAAAACAACTTCATCATCTACTACTATTTATCAATATACTTGGGTAAAAATTAAAATTCTATGTTTCAGTCAAATTAGTGTATGCAAACCATTATTTAACTTATCCAAAATTTTTACTAAAATGAAAATAATCGACCCCTTCAATATTTAATTAGTTGGATCGAGCTCAAAAATGATCATGCCCATGATTTCATCCATTTTTAATTTTTACTTTTCATATTTTAAAATACTTTTATATTCTCTTATTAAAATATTTTAGTAAGACTTGAAATTTAAATGGATAAGGATGACTAATTCTTTATAAGAGTTTCAATATTTTTTATGATAAAAGGATAAACCAACCAACACTAAGCAATGACTAATTGACTATGAGTCATGCCACGATTATCATCTTCCAGCAATTGCATTATTTAATATCCTTGAAGGAAAACAATAGATTGAAAAAGGAAAAGTAAATAGACGAGTAAGAAAAACATGCACAAACTAACCTCATATTTCACAGTCAAAGCTGTAGAGAAGAGAAGAGGAGGGCGACGAAGAGGTGCCAGACCAGTTCAGTATTGTAGCAGGGAAGGGCAACTACGGTCAAATTGGTTGTGGAGGAGCAACAAAGAATAAAAGAGTTGATTGAGATTTTTTTTAATTGGTGGAGCATTGAGAGTTTAAGGCAGATTACTCTTTAGTGACTTTAGTGGAAAGCTATTAGCTATTCCTTACTTTTTCTGTTTTAGACATGTATCCAAGTCAAGCTAGGCCTAAGCCCAAAAAAACTTACCCAAGACCCGACCCATTTAGAAAACAGGCTTTATTTCTTGTCTAAGCCCATATTTCGGGATTATATTTTTGTCCAAACCCTCCCATTTTTAGAGTGGGCTTTCAAGACTAGTCGGGTGGCCTGACCCATGGACAACTTTAGTCCCATAAATCAATCTTTCATTTTGATTCCTTAGACTACAGACCATTTAGATTACCTACTAAAATAAGTTGTCTTCCCGCATCATAATCCTTTTCATATGATACAACCTAATACTAGTTAAACCTTAGGTAATCAATGAGCTATTATTTATTTATTCATTTTTGTTTTTCATGCAAAAACCATTGAAAACAATCATACAAAGATATAATAAATTAACTTTGGAATTTTATTTAACTAACTAGTTCCAAAAATTACAAGTAAGATGACGAAATCACTGCACTAAGGGCACAAAATCCTAACAAGCATATGTTTGAAGACACTAGTTTACATTCAGTTTTAGGAAGATTATTGATTCCATGAATCACTAGTGTATTGATAATGATGAGTTTGGTGAATCATGTGATGAGATTACCAAGTAGCTCACTACTAGAATTCAAGTAACATGTCCAAATGGGCAAGGTTTCAAGGCTTTAGATTTATCACTAACTTATGCTACTTTACATGCAATTGATATTGGAAATTGGTTTCCTAATAGCCAAAGAAATGTGATAACAGGATAGATGATATTCAATAAGATTGTGAAGCACACTAAGAAAAACAATCTAAGCTTGTCCTTGCCATTTCCTAACAAGCAAATGTTTGAAGACACTAGTTTACATTCAGTTTTGGAAAGATTATTGATTTCATAAATCACTAGAGCATTGATAATGATGAGTTTGGTGAATCCTGTGATGAGATTACCAAGTAGCTCACTACTAGAATTCAAGCAACATGTACAAATGGGCAAGATTTCAAGGCTTTAAATCTATCACTAACTTATGCTACTTTACATGCAATTGCTACTGGAAATTGGTTTCCTAATAACCAAAGAAATGTGATAACCAAGAAAACGAGATAGATGATATTCAATAAGATTGTGAAGCACACTAAGATAAACAATCTAAGCTTGTCCTTGCCATTTCCTAACAAGCATATGTTTGAAGACACTAGTTTACATTTAGTTTTGAAAAGATTATTGATTTCATGAATCACTAGTGCATTGATAATGATGAGTTTGGTGAATCCTGTGATGAGATTACCAAGTAGCTCACTATTGAAATTCCAGCAACATGTACAAATGGGCAAGATTTCAAGGCTTTAGATCTATCACTAACTTATGCTCCTTTACATGCAATTGCTACTAGAAATTGGTTTCCTAATAACCAAAGAAATGTGATAACTAAGAAAACGGGATAGATGATATTCAATAAGATTGTGAAGCACACTAAGATAAACAATCTAAGCTTGTCCTTGCCATTTCCATCCTTAATTTTTCAAATTCTCATGAAATAAGACTCCAAGATCGTGGGTAGGGCTGAAGTTTTTGAGCCAATTCCACTAGAACTAAAGTATTCTCCAAAGTGGGAAACAAGGGAAACATATTGCTGCAATTGAAGATGTTGAAGAAAAAGGCCAAGATGAGGAAGTTGATGTAGAGGTAGTATTAAACTAATTGCAAGTGCCCCAACAATTGCAGACCGACCTCATCCTTACAAAATCGTGGCCAAAATACCTTGATGAGGGGATTGTTAGGTTGGACCAAAGCATCAAGTACTTGGAAAAACAACTAAAGGTGATTCAACATTTTAGGAATTGTTTGTTTGAGAAAATGATGGAGAAATGGGGCTCTAGGTTTTTTTATTGTTGCTCAACAATTTTTTATGTTTTGTTAATTTACTCTCAAACTTTTTGTTGATGTTTTTATTGATGAATCTTAGTTGAGCTTCTTATGTTGTTCTATTTGATGAATCTTAGATGAACTTCTTATGTTGTTTAGTTTTTTAGTTTGAACTCTTTCCCATTAATTCTCTATAATATTATCATGGTTACTTTGATTACTAATGCATCTAATTCTTAAGCATCAATGATTACAATATTTGGTTATATTTATAGTTAAGGTTTTGGATTAACGAGAGCTACTTATTGATTAAAAAGGAAAATCTATTGATATAGATCTTTTTGTTTATGATGGTTATTGATTTTGTTCAAAAAATTTCAAAAGGTGAGATTGTTGGAGCAATTATGGTTCCCACTACAACAACAGCTACAACTTGAGGTATAGCTGAATTAGGCCATAACTTGTCTTATTTTAAATTGGCAATCTTTTGAAACAAAATCTATTGCGCTATGTATTTGTTTATTTTGTTGAGTAACTTTGGCCCATCTATAAAGATCACTTGTGCATAGTCATATCACAGAAGGATTAAATCTCAGTAATTATTTAGATAAATGTAGTCCTTTTTGTAAGGCTATTTGTAAGGAACTTTGATGGTAATCGATTGAAATCTTAGAAAGCTTAAAACTCTTATATATGATAGGCTTGCATTAGGTAGTTTGTACAAGAGTTAGCACTTATCATTTGTTTAGTAAGAAACCTATTTAGAGTGCAATTTTTAAGTAAAACTCAAGTGAGTCACTTGGTTTTACAACTAAGCTTTCAGGAGAAAAGTCTTAGTAGAGAGTAATCTTAATTTATGTGCGAGTATGAAGTTTCTATACGATAAGTTATAGGACTTAAATAATTACTTATACGTGTTGAAAAATAGTGGATGAAAATGGTAGAGACAAACTTAAATCAATACATGTTGAGTTCTAGTTCAGCAGCAAAAGAGTATTCAGCTTCTCTACATTCCTTTTGCCATCCCTAATGTCACCATATCTAACAAATCCAAATTTTCTCCCTTTAACTGATCTTTTCTTAGCGATGAACATGATAATCACCTTTCCTTGTTTTTCGAAGATGTTGCGTAGCCTTTTCTCCAATAGAGTCTCGGTGGCAAGTTGTCGACGAAAACGAACACAGCCATTTTCATGTTGCACGCCATTTAGATAGTTGAATTAGGAGAATGATATCAACATGCATTTTTTGAGGTATATTTGAGCTTAGAAGATTGGGTTTAAAGAAAGATTAGGATATGTTGCACGTCATGTTAGAATTGCGTGATAGATAATGATGGACATGAGCATGGTTGTGTTTGCCATTTTATGAAAAGACATTCATAATTTATGATAGGGTTTTTCTTTTCAAAAACATTTTAGTGTTAGAATTGCGTTTAATTAAATGCTTTACCACCCTTGAAAAAAAAACCTCATTATTATTCTAGTAGTTAAACGATATTATATTAAAAAAAGCAATACCATTATATCCTAATTTGAGCTAATTAAGCAACAATGGGATTTTTATTTTTATTTAAAAAGAAGAAAGAAAAAGCTTTTGGTAAGCATTTAAGTTTCAAAAATGTGATGGAAGATTAGACAAGTGCCCCTTATTTTCTTCAACGTGGTCACCGAAGAAGAAGCGTTTGAAAGAGGAAGATTTGTCATGCAAAAGTGTGGAGCTATCAAATCAACTACAAAATATGTATGCGGCTCCGGTGGAAATTAAATTGGAGTAAAGGGTTTAATTATTTTGTTCATATTATTATATATATTTTATATATAGTTCTTATTTTTAATTACAATTTCTCATCAACCATTAAATAGGAGAGAAAATATAATGGTACCAATTC
>JABEZY010272415.1:0-10513 GCA_013467495.1 Gossypium gossypioides
TATATATGTAATGGTTAAGCATGCATATATTTTATAGGTTTGAATGAAAGAGTTTTAAGTTCAGTTCATGATGAAGATGACATGATTTATTTTTGGGGTTGAATGTGATGACCGAATATGTGGTTAAGGGATTGGCTATGTGTATGAAATTTTTAATCATGTGATTTAGGTGTACTTTAAGTATTATTTATGTTCAAAATGGTTCAAATTAATATGGTCTCATACGCACAAATTTATAATGAGAAATAGGTATGTTTCGGTGTTATAATTTGAGGTACTTTTATATTGGAAATAATTTGAGGGTTAGTATATGATATGCATGTAAATTTGGATATTCATTAGTGAAAGTAAATGTATATACTAGTAATGTAATCAAGGTTGAATTAATATGATTAGGTTCGTGATGGTATGATATGTTTCAATATGGGTGAATGAAATTTGCTCAAAATAAAGTGGTCATATGCGCATAATCTCATGATGAATGAAGTGGTATATTTGGTCTTTTTGTAATGACGGTTTTTGTGTAAAAATATATGTTATTAGGCCGTGTGAATGGTTAAATTTAGATTGATACGCTAGCTGAATAGTTCATGGGGTGAATAAATAGATAAATGTGGTTTGGCTTGATTATGAAATTTGTAATTTCATACATGACTATTTGTTGAGGTTGTTTAGGTCGAATATGTTGGAGTCTATATGTTGTGTGATACTGCATAGTAAATATAATATACACAATATACGTTATATAATAATATAAGCTTAGATAATATTTTTAAAATGCAAACGAGATGAATATGAGTGATTTAAGCTCTGAAATTTGAATGTGCTAAATGTATTGATAGGGTTAATTTACGAAGCATGAATTGTAATGAATGCCTGTTTTGATTTGTGATTTGTTCGGTAATGCCTCGTAATCCTAATCCGATGACAGATACTGGTTAGGGGTGTTACACTATTCCCGCACATGGAGGAAGGCTTACAGGGGGTCTTGCTCCCACACATAGAGAGAGGCTTACAAGAGTCCTGCTTCCACACATGGGGAAGGCTTACGAGGGTTTTGCTCCCACACATGGGGGACACTTATAGGAGGTGTCGTATGTTGATCACACTATTGCTAACTCTCGCAAATCAAAATTGTTGGAAAAAATCCAGTTTGAAAACAATTTTCTTACACAGGAAAAAATTAAAATTTTGAAAACCAAACCAGTTTGTGATATTTATAAAAATAAACTTTTCCCAAAACTGCACCTGTGTTTTTAGCTAAATGGATCTTTGTTGTTCCCGGCTTCAACCTAAGGACCTTCTCCGTTATTCTCGTACCACAAACTACTTTAAGTGTGGGCTTGAACGAATACGAATCAAATATAGAACCAAAAAATATTTACTTTACTTTCAACGAGAAAGCATAAATCTTTCTTGATAGAAATCGGTAGAATTTTTATTCCAAAAAATATAATTTATACTTACAAAATAAATTCTCTCTATTTTCGAGCAGAATAGAAATATCTTAAAATTGTCTAAAACTATTGTGTATTTAGCATTACTGGTTCCATCTATTTATAGGGAGAAGAAGTGAAACTCTTGTTGAATTAGTAGAAAAACAACTTCCTAGTTGAACTAGGAGAGAGAGGGGCAGCAACCCTAGTTAAATATACTAGGGTTTATCGTTCCTTGTAATTAACATAAAGGGCTTTTGGGTCTCTCCCGTATTGGGTTCAATTATAAGTTTTTCCTAGACTTTTTAACTGAACACTTTATAATTCAATCCAACCCAATACATGTTTTTCTATTTTCCAAAATAAACTTTTTAAATTAATTTTAATTAATTAATTAATTTCCCAATTAAATAATTTTCTCAACTCGATTCTGATTCCGTTAAAATCATGAAAACTTTACAGTAAAAATCTGAGAAAATATGTTTAATTTTTCTACATTCAACGGATTCACTATGACTAATTAATTTAATCTCAATTTCGAACTTCAATTAATTGATTAATTAATAATTCAAAAAATCATAAATTAATTTTCAGTTAATTTCCATACTTTGTGAGAAAACTATATTCGTTTTTGAATGTTTCTCATTTCTCTAAGTTTACCATTTTTATCCATTTCTGTTTATTTGATTCCACATGCAGCTCATTTCCGATTTCAATGAACTAGCGGAGTGACCGGTTGGACATATGTGAGTTTGGCTCAAATGATTTATAATTAAGTTCCAACATTCGCCTATTAATTATAAACTCATTTAATCATGAATTCATTCCACTATAGTATCGTAACTGAGCTCTCCCTAATGACATACCATTATGAAAGCAACTCGATCAATACTCGTCTAATGACCTTGTCATAAGTGTGCTACCTTTATAAGATATCTTTAATCTCTTTGGGATAAATTCACTCTCCCAATATGATCTTATTTTATCTCATGGTAACCATGACATCTTCCTTCATGAAAAGTCAATTACTATCAAATAATAATTAAATCATCCATAAAAAAAAAACACAACCCGTGGCCACTTTTAGTTTTCATCCACCATGTAATTCCAATGAGAGAATATCATATACCCATGTCTTGGGCTATGAATTCCACTATTGTGAATGATGCTACATATTGCAGAAGTCGTATACCCAACGTACCAATTATCAGTTCCTTATCTATTAAAACTTGGGCTTTTACTTACATCAAAGTATACAAGTCACGCATACATAGTCCATCATCCACTCAAGATTAAGGTATGTCACATTATAAGTGTCATAAGTGAATCAATTCATAAAGATATTCAGGATCTATTCTGGTTGGGTCCAGTCCAATGTATTGTTTGTCTATTTAGTCACATCTATGTCTCTATCGTTTGGGAGTCATTGCTTCGATACCCAAGACAAAATATCTCCCTAATTAGACTTAATAGACGACATATTAGTCTTTAAATCGATTTTTTCATTTTCGATTAGACTAAGGGTATGTTTAGGTTCGTCTATTAATATAAGTTGTATTTTCGTATTACAATCTGACCATGTAATATCGCTTAGTATTAGTTAAACATTAGATAACTAATGAGCTAATATTTGCTTCTATTTTGCTTTACTTCTAAAAAACCCGTGAAGATAATATACAAAGAATATTAATGTAATTCATGAATAATTTTATTAACCAATCTGTTCAAAAAATTACAAGTGTATAAACGAATATACTACACTTAAGGCACAGATCAAACAATCTCCCACTTGCCCTTGTCAAGTAGATGAGTTATATTCCGTATTCACATGCTCTCCACGTGTTTCTTAAAACCCTCTAGCTAGTAGAGTCTTAGTACACGAGTCCGCAAGGCTATCCTCTGATGCGACTTTTGACTTCATCCATGATTTTCTCTACCACTGTCTCCCTTATGATACTTTCTATCAATGTGTTTTGTCCTCATGTGGTTTCTTTGGGGTTTAGTTATATCTGTATTGTTATAGTGCCATAGTTTTTTCCATATCTTATATTCGACACTTCATAGTGAAGTTAATAGTGTAACCCTGCTTGACACTTATTCACACTACAGACCTGTCATCTAAGACAAAAATATAGTTCGATATCGATTTCCTCAAATCTCGACATGTTTTGAAGTCATAATCAGTATATCCAACAGAATTAAGATCTCTTTCGAAATATACAAGCATATAATCTCTCGTTCTCCGTAAATATTTGAGTATATGTTTAACCACTTGCTAGTGTCTTGGACCTAGATTTATCTAATATCGACTCACCAACCCCACTGCGAAACAAATGTCTGGATGTGTGTATAACATAGCATACATGAGACTTCCTATTTCAGAAGCATAAGGAACTTTTCTAATGTTTTCTCTTTCTTCCGTTGTCTTAGGATAGTCCTCCAAAGAAAGATGAAATCTCGATACAAAATTTTTAGTTACTTTCTTTGAATTGGCCATTGCATAATGTTTGAATATCTTGTCTGCAACACCCCCTAACCCGTATCCATCACTGGAACAACATTACAGAGTATTACCGAACAAACAAAAAAATAAATCATTCAATTCATATGTCTATGCGAACATAACTTAATTTCATTCAAATACATTCATAACGTCCCTTAATTTAGCCCTCGAGGCCCTAAGAATACAATAGAAATAGTCCAGGACTAAATCAGAAAAATTAGAAAAGTTCAGGAAAAAGTTATAAATTTTGGACTATAGCGGTCATACGGCTGTGTGGCCAGGCATATGACTCACACGATTGAGACACACGCCCATGTCTTAGGCCATGTAACAATCAAAATAGGGACACACAGCCGTGTCTTAGCACATGTTAGTACCCGTGTAACTCTCTGACTTGGGCCACACAACCAAGCCACACGCCCGTGTGCTAAGCCATGTAACTCTCGAAATGGCCTCACACGCCCGTGTGCCAAGTCATTTACTGCCTGACTTACAACCCTTCAAAACCTACAGGGGACACACAGTTGTGTCACATGACACATGGCTAAGACACACCTATGTCTTAGGCTGTGTGGACAAGAAAATGGCCAAAATCAAGCCATTCCTTTCACCCTTCACAAGCATAAGCCTAAGTACACTTGCACACATGACCAAGGCTTCAAAACTTGCTTAAAACCTACATAAAATGACCAATACAATAAGCTAATAATCCATATAACCAATATGCCATATAGGCACCTCAAACATATACATTAAACATACTTAAACATGAACATTCTTAACCATTCATCAACTAACTTATTTCCAACCATACCATTCTAGATCCAATACCATATCTTAGCTATACTATAATCAATTCATAGCATACTAATTTGGTCATCTTAACAAGCATCACGTAGCCACTTAATACATATTTTTAGGATATCAAAAGTAACAAAAAGGTGTCATACTTAACTCTTTACAAATCCAAAACATGAATATTAACATTCAAACTTATTACATGTCATATAATCTAAAATAAACGTTTCAAAAACTATCGAATTAAGCTGGATAGTATGACTTAAGTGTTGGTCCGATCGTCCTACCTTCTAATTATCTACAAAATCAAAGATTAAAACTAGTAAGCTCAATGAAGCTTATTAAGTTCGACGTATTAAAATGATAAATCTTACCGAAGTAAGTATAAAAATTCAAAAGTATAACAACCATGAAAGTTTCCTGTCATCCACAATCCCAATTGGTAAATCATAAACAATCAATTCAAAGCTCAGATATATATATATTTCATCAAAATTACTCAACAAGTTGCCTTACCGGGATTTTCAATCCGACAAATGACTTACAAATAAGAGTACATCGTCAGATCAACCAAAACACACCGATGCTCATAAGAGCTAGTCCAACCGAAACATACCAAATAGAGAGTATAACACGAGAGTTCGCAACAAATGTTAAACCTCGGTTTACTCAGGTAATATGTAAATATATCCTTCCAATACCATCTCCACTGCAATCCCTCGTAACACACCAAATCACGATGTACTCTATCCCGCGTTCAATCCAAATCGAGCATCAAAATTAATAATATATCACAAATAACCATTCATTATCAACAATTAAAAATATATATATTGTACCATGTTAATCTACTCAACAATTCATAGATATTAAATTTTAAACCATACGAACTTACCTGGATTGAATTGTAGTAGTTGCAGAAATTTAGGGACTATTTCACTATTTTTCCTTTTTCACGAGTATTTATGGGATCTTGATCTAAAATATAGAATTTCCCAATTATCAGCTTACATTTCACATTCCAATCCATTTTACAATTAATACCCTTTTATTTTTTGAATTTACACAATTACTCCAAACTTTTACAATTTTTGCAATTTAGTCCCTCAACCCCAAATTCATCAAATTAACTATTTTTCTCAAGTAAATATTTCATCCAAAAACACTAGGCCCTTAAACAGCCCCTAATGAATCCTAAATTCACTTCCAAACCCTACAATTTTGTCATTTCCACAATTTAATTCTAAAATCAAAATTTAACAAAAATCACTTTACAAAATCATTAAACAACACAATCAAAGGTTCAAATACATGGTATTCATAAAAGAAATTCAATATTTATCAATGGAAACTTCTAAAATTTTTAACAGAATAAAAAACAAAGGTACAAGCTAGCTGGACCTAGTTGCAACGACCTCAAAAACATAAAAATTACAAGGGACAGGATTAAAAAGGACTTACATGCAAGGTTCCTATGCTAGCCGAATATGAAGCTTCCAAAAATGGTGAAATGCCTTAGGTTTTTCGACAAGAACATGAAAATGATGATGATTTTTGCTTTTGTTTAATTAAACTTTAATTTATTTACCAAATTACATAATTACCCTTAATTAAAGCCTTATAAAACCACCATTTAGAAAACCTATTATGGTCCATTAATATTCAATTGGACTAATTATTATTTAAGTCCCTTTTTATTTCAAAATTAAACTATCAAATCAATAGTAATTCAAGATTTACTAAATTTTTCACCTTTTTCAGTTTAGTCGTTTTTCTTCAATTAACTATCTAAATGTTAAAATTTCTTAACAAAATTTCAATAAAATTCTAATGACTCTATATATATTCTAAAAATAATATTTATGAGTCGATATAACAGAAATTTGTGGTCCCAAAACCACTGTTCTTTCACCACTGAAAATTGGGTTGTTACATTATCTATGTATGAAACTTGTGATAATGTTATGACTTTGTTCTTTCAATCTGTTTGCATTCAAATACCTAGAAAAAATTAGCTTCTCCCTGATACTTCATGCTAAACTATTGAGTTAACCGCAATTTAACCAATGACAATGTTCCTAAATTATTCCCAATGAGTAGAGTGTCATCAACATATAGAACGAGAAAGACCACATTTTCATCCCCGATATCTTTATAAACACAAGGTTCATCTATGTTTTGCTTAAATTCAAAAGTTTTGATTGCTTGATCAAACATTTGATTCCATGAGCAAGATGCTTGCTTAAGTCTAGATATAGATTTAGCAATTTGCAAACTTTATGCTCGTTTCCATTAGTTATATATCTGGTGGGTTGCATCATATAGATGCTCTCTTCAAGATATTTATTCAAGAATGATGTCTTGACATCCATTTGTCAGATCTCGTTATTGAAAGTTTTCGCAATGGATAACAATATACGAATTGACTTGAGCATGGCAAACGGAGAGAAGGTTTATTCATAATCGATACTTTATTTTTAAGTATAACCTTTTGCTACAAGTCTTTCCTTGTAAGTTTCCACTTTTCCATCTGCATTTCTTTTCTACTTATGAATCCACTTACACCTTATGGGTTTTATCCCTTTCGGTAAGTATACAAGTTCCCACACTTAGTTGGAATCCATAGAACCCATCTCAGCTTTCATAGCTATTTCTCAAAGCTTGGAATCAACACTCTTCATCACTTCATTATATATGATGGGTCATCACCTTTTTGTTCGACAGACTTACTATTTAGAACACTTCCGCCAAATTAGAATAACTTAGGCTTGTTTGGTTAAGTAATTTAACTTAGAAATTAGTTAATTAAAATTTAGTGACTAAATTATAAAAATTCAATTGCTATTGAGTTTTAATGTAGAAAAGTCTTGAGGACCTAGATAACAATTATTCGAAGGATTAAAATGGTTAATTAACCATTTTCGATCATGAGATAGTGGATATTGATCGTGTCTTCCACTTATTTTTAATTATGTAAATAAATAAATTAGCTTTAATAAATTAACTAAGCATAATTTTTTAGGTTAATTAAGCACTAAACAAGCTATAAATACCAACCTTAGTGGGAAAAAAGAGAAATTATCATCTTCTTCATTTCATAGTCGTCCCACCTTACAAAGAAAAAAAGAAAACCATTCTTTTGTTTCAGCATTCGGCCTCCAACATTTGAAAGGTAATTAAGCTAATTTCATGTAATTTTTATACATGGCAACTTGATTTATCTAGCCTATGTATCAATTTTTCCAATTGTTAAGTTTTTAGCAAGATGAAATTATAGAGAAATTGATGAATTAGGCTTGGAATTGATATATATTAAGCTTATATCATGATAAGGACTAAATTGTAAAGTTAATTAAGTTTGTTTGATAACATTGAAACATTAGGAACTAAATTGAATAAATGGAAAATATGTCATGAAATTATGTTGTAAATAGAAAGTATAGGGCCCTTAATAAAAGAAGGTGAAATTGGATTTTGATCTGATGCTAAATATTGAAAAATATGCATATATCGAGTATAGGGACTAAAATGAAAAAAATGCAAAATACGAGTGTATTAAAAAAAGGGATTAATTAGGGTCATGCATCTCATGACATCATTGTTGGCGAGTCATTGAATGGTTATTATATGTTAATTTATGATATTGATTTGGTATGTATATACATATTTGTATAGAACAAGAATTGAAAAGTGGAGCTTGTAAAAGAAATGTTAAATTTGTGGAATAAGCCTCGAAATATCTACTCATTTTGTATTTTGAAAGGTAAGTTCTTATGGAACTTACTACCCTTCCTTGTTTGATAGGTATGTTTGTGTTTATTTTCATTTCATCTATGGTTAAACTTATGCTAAAATTATAGTGGAAAATGACATTTTTGGCTAGGATACATAAATGAATAGGGGTGAGTTGTGATTAGTTGAATAATGTTATGGCTATTGATTTGTAATGAGAAGAATTGCAAAAGATCTTTAAAGGTATCACTAGTTGCATGTGTGATTCGCACTTAGATACAATCGATGAAATTCAAAAATTGAAATGTGATGATCACAACTTATGTTTATGCATATATGAATGGTTAATGCACATGTAAACTTAATATAAAGGCTAGGATATAGTTGGCATGCCAATAAGGTCATACACGCACTTTTGTATGATTTTTTTGACGATGTGGAGGTTATGATATGTCATTTAGTATCCAGTATTTATTGCAGATCATCGAGTATTCATTGTCTCTTCGGAGACCTTGGTGTGGTGGAGGGATGTATTTGCATATGAATATCCATTTGGTACCTACGAGCTTGGCACTTTTTTGCTTTGGTGTGATGTAGTCTATGCTTACATGAGCTATTGCTTTGGTGTAGTTAACCTACGTGCCCGAGTCCATATTTACTAAAGGTGAATTGGGTGAAACATTAAATTGAATCTTGAAATCAAGTAACGAAATATGAACTTGATTTGCTATATTGTATAAACATGTAATTATAAATGTAATGGTATGAGTGTGTAGCTTAGTGAATGAAATTGAGAATATGATGATCTTATAAGAATTAGTACACTTATATGATGTTTTGGTAACGGTTGTAATGCTTGATACACTTGAATATATATATGTTTCCTATGCTCACAATGTTGTAATATTGCGTGCCTTGTTTTAGCTAGATTTGTGTCTAGTTCATTTGGTATATAACATCTTACTTATGACCAAGGTAAGTGTAGTAAATTCTATTTGAATTTACTAAGCATTGAATGTTTACCCATCATTATTTGGTAAGTGTAGTAAATTCTATTTGAATTTACTAAGTATTGAATGTTTACCCATCATTATTTTTCTTACATGTAGATTCCTTAGCTATCGAAAATCTCAAAGTCAACTTTGTATGGATACCACACTATCAACAAGACGGAAAAAGTATGTTCATTTTGATACCTATTATTGTGGCATGTAAATAGGGTGTCTCTTTATGTATTAGTCACTTATGAGATGAATGCTAAGGTAGATATTGTAAGATAATATTGGAAAGGCCTAGTTATACCTAGTTTATGGTCTTGTGTTTAATGTCATTTAAATTCTTTGATTTCAAAAGATTTATGAGCTTTAAGTGCATAAGTTCATATGATGTGATTACTTGTTGAAATTAGATTGAAACATTATATGGAAATATGGTTTAGGTTGTAAGTATTGAACTTGTACCAAAATGATTAATGCACCAACAAGGGGTATCGCCATAATAAACAAGTCCCCAACGTCACTACTTAAATCAACAGAGAGTGGCATCGTAACCTCAAGCTTTTCAAGTCACAACGACACTCACTGTTTTGATAAAGTCACGGCGTGATACCCATGGTATCATGACGAGGGAAGTTAGTGAGTTACGTCGCAACCTAGAATCTCTAAATTCGCAACATCAACGTAATAGTTTGAAAATCTTACAATTTGGTCCTGATTCGATCTCAAGTTAGTAGAAGAGCTTTCGTAATCTCGTATAAGACCCAGAAATGATTATGTAGCATATTGTGAATATGTATTATACTTATAAGCATGCAGGAATTGTTAAATGGTGTTATAATTGGTTGTGGTTGCTCTAGCAATGAATGTGACATCTTGTGGCTTGGACTCGACGATCGGGTCAGGTATGGGGCGTTATAACATATTTATTCCATTTTACTTATTGATGAGGTGATTTAATATGATTTACCGACGATGCATGGAATTTTTGTATTAACAGTACATCAAATATAATTTCTATATATATTAGAATTTACATATTTTATAAT
>JABEZY010272494.1:0-10251 GCA_013467495.1 Gossypium gossypioides
GAATTAATCATAGGGAATGGATTGAAATAGAGAGTTTAAGAAAAGCCTGATTGATATTGATAATAAGCACAAATCCACATAAGTTGATCTTATTTACAATCAGATCTCTTGAAGAAAGAAAATAACTAAAACTAGGAAAACCTAAAAAGGAATGAAAACAAGATTAAATTTAATGGAAGAAAACCAGGTTAAAACTTAGATGTCCATTACATGTGCTAAAGAGACTATTTATAACCTTCAGGTAGCCGTCGTCCTTAACCCTAGGTTAGATAACATTTTCGAGCTCAAAATTCAATTTTATAGACCAAATTTCCCCTGTTTCATGTTTTATTCTCGTCACAAAGTCAATGTCATGACACACCAGGACCTATGTCGCAACGTAGCAACCAACATGTTCCTCTGTAGCCACCTTCAGGGGTATGTCGTGACACCCTCAGCCTATGTCACGACATTGAAGGCTATTTCTCACTTTCTCTATTCTGCTCATATGTTGCCACATTGGATCCCCCATGTTGCGAGATAATGTTCAATATTGACCCAAAATGCCCTCTAATGGTCTCGTGCACACTCACAAATTACATTAGCTCTCCCTTAGGCCTTATTTAGCTATTAAGGTTAATAAAAGACTGAATGTGCAAATTTTATTGAATGTAAACAAAACTAAAGAAACTGAATTAAAACATAACAAAAATGCTTGTATTCAAGCTCCTTAAATGTGAAAACTAGTTTAACTTGTTACACCGAATTATGACAGATCAAACTCGCCCACACCTAAGTCATTACTTGTCCTTAAGCAACATAAATAAATATGATAAAATGAAAATGACGACCCTTGAGCAAGTATGGTACAAGTATTGATTTTGGAGCATATGAATTAGGGATTTCACATTTACCAACAATTTCAACATGATGAGTAGTTGACTTACCACTTTTGATCACAAGTATCTAAGTTTAGTATGTTACAAAATGTACAAGTATTAAGGTTCTCACCTGTAGGAATCCAGCAATAAATCATACAAGTACTTTGATTATCCAAGCAGAGTACAAATAGTCATCTTTGTAAATGTTCAATGTGATGTCCATTCATGAATAAGGACATATAGGTCACATAGGGCTTTTTAGCTTGTAACGTTATGAGCCTTAGAACATGTATGAAATTTAAAAATAGCAAGCATCAAAAGGTTACAAACACGAGAGTAGTTTGACACATTGTATTGATCCCTCTTCTTCCACTTTTAGCATGACATAGTAAGGATGGCTAGGCTTACGAGATTTTGTGCACTAATGTACGAGTTTTTCTTTGTTTTTTGACTTTGTGACTTTTCTCTTTTTCAAAACATCTCACTCATGAATGCTTTTTTCCTAGTTTAAGACTTTTTCTACTCGTACCAATTCTATTTTTGGATTTTTCTTTATGTTTCGCACATTAGGCTAACTTATAATTCCTATATCACGCCGATCTTTCCTATTTCACTCTAGTTTTACAAACTCCGCCCTGATGTATCTATTTAACCCTCAATACATATGCCAAGACATCTATAATCGTACAGTACAAGACCAAAGAAAAAGGGCATGTACAAATTAACATTTTTAGGCTTGGGGTTTGTACTGTGGTTCATCAAGAAGTGTTAAAAGGCTCAAAATTGGTACTAAAGGTGAAGTATAAATAGGAAAAAATTTTAGCTTTGGATGTGTTCCAAACAATGCCTTAGTTCATCCCTAAATATCTCAATATGCATAAATTTAATCAACCAAACAAACACAAATTCAACCATATATCATTCATACTAGCATGCTCGTTTCCTTCCATTGTCTATATCACTTGGTACAAATGATAGCTTAATACATATTTATAATGTAACATATAGAACTTTAGTAGTTTACTAATTGAGATTTTAAAATCTCCTATCATCATGCCAAATTTATTTATAAACACAAGCAACCTATGTACATGCTCCTAACCAATCACTTGTATTTCTACAAGCTCAAGCACACAAAAGACAAGAAAAATCAAAGAAATGTAAAATTTGAAGCAAATTTTTCTATGTTATCCCCACTCTTTATTTCACACATTGTCCTCAATGTGTAGCCCAATAATAGATAAGTAAGGACATTACCCGATTGATTATGGTTGCTCCAATTGCTAATGATGGGTGCCTCCTCTTTTGATCGTGTTAGCTAGAATTGTTTGCATCTCCTTCGTGTTGGGTTCTTACATAGAAAATTTAACAAAGTGCAATAATAAAAAAATTCTACTCATTAATCCTACCCCTGCAAAGTCTAAATTAAAATCATCCAATAATTAATACAAGTCTTTTAAAAAAAAAAAATGTTCAGTCCTCTCATCTTCCCTTTCCTCTTCGCTTTCCAATGCTTCATCTTCTTGTTGCATACTCATTGGACCGAACATATCTGGTGTATAATTGGGGATTCAGATGTTATTTTCCCTTAAAAACTCTTAAAAAATTGGTCTTGAATCGTGCATCCACTGAATCATCTAATCTAACTTAGGATGACTACTCTCACCAAGATTTTATTGAGCTCGTGCCAACCTTTGTGACGAGATACGAAAAGCTATCATTTCTTGCTGTTGCTTGTTCTTGTCTTTGATCTGTTTGGCCCGTAGCTCGATGTATTGCTGAAAGAAGGTGTCTTTAATAATGCTTCGTGATGGTTTTAACGACTGCTCAGTAGAGGTCATGGGTACACTTTCCGTTTTGAATAAAGTTGTCACTAGATAGGGAAAGAACACTCCCACCTTCTGGCCCCTAAATCATCTTCCCATGTTCTAGTGGATCTATTTTCCAACGCACACTTACTTTTTTTTTAAAAAAATAGCATAAAGTAAAACTGCTCTAAAGGTATTAACGTTAGAAACATTTAAAGAAGGTACAGTTTGAGTACAAATGAACTGTATCCACATCTTAGCCTTAGGAAACATAATGACTTGATGGAAAGATACTAGGATATTAGTACTTGCGTGATACTTCCATTCACCCCTTTCTTCAGTTAAAAAGATTATCATACTATCCATATTATGTCTTTAAAATATTATAAGTCAATTTCATTAATGAAATCATTCTCATAGTATGAAACATTATAAAAGTCACAAATTATTCTAGGGGTTACTTGCACCTCTTTCCCCCGTACAAGTATTGTATCCCATATATGACCTGAAGTATTTATAGATTCGTTATCTCGTAGAGATGCGTAGAACTCTTGGACAAAAGGGACCATAGCATTATCCTTTGGGATTGTCCAGAAACATTCCCAACAATGATACCTAACTAGAGAACAAATTTCTTTACACAAAATCATCAAAGGATCAAATCCCTTCTCTTGAATGAATGTGTAATAGCTCGTTTTCAATGAAATCAAAATAGTGGTTTCAGGACCACAAATTCGATGTCAAAATATTTATTTTATTAGTATTTTATTTCTATAGCATGATAGTAGTACCGTATAAAAATTTCGTTACGAATTTTTACTGTTTGCATGCTTAATTCGATAAAAAAGACTAAATTGCAATAAGTTAAAAACTTGAGTTCTATAAGTTAAAGGGAACTAATGGTCATGATATTAGATGGTTAAAGGGTTTTTGTTGTAATTAAACCATTTTTATTATTAGTGGACGAAGATGGACATAAGATTGATGTTTTAATTAGTTTAAGTTTAAGGTTAATTAAGTAATTTGGTAAATAAATAAAGAAAATAATGTAAAAGATGTTGTCATCTTCTTGGTTTAGTCTTCACCACCGAAAATTATAGAAGAAGAAGCCATATTTGAAGCTTGAACATTTGGCTAGATATACTACCTTGCATGTGAGTAATTTTTCATCTCGTTTTTAATAATTTATATGTTTTTGAGATTGTTGTAGCTCAATCTAGCTAGCTCGGGGACTAAATTGTGAAAATGTTAAACTATTAGGGTTTTTTCATTAATGAATGTGTATGAGTTTTGATGATTCTTGGAAGAAAATGATTAGTTTTTGTTAAATAAACAACTTTGTTAAGTTTTTAATGAAATTGACAAATAGGGATTAAATTGAAAAATAGAAAATGTACCTGGTAAATTTGTGAAATAAATGAAATATAGGGCTTGCTAGGGACCTATATTAAATAAATTAAATAAATGAAATAGAAAAGAGATGTGTCAACCATCGTTTAATTACCTCGTGTGAGCTTCGGTAGGAGCTTTCAATGTAAATTACATTAGTTTTATGAAAGGTAGGTAATGTGTACCTTGTGAAAATTAAGAGTATGAATATACATAGATAAGTTTTTGAGTTAATTACTCTCATGTTGGATTGGGTTATACATGCTTTGTGATGTATTGGCAAGGTTAGACTGTATGTGTTACGAACTTACTAAGCATGATAAGCTTACTTTGTGTTTATTTTTCTGTGTTTTGTAGTTAATTGGAAGCTCGTTCGGATTGGAAAGTCATCAGAGATCTATCACACTATTTATCGGCTCTTTCAGTACTTACGGATGTTTAATTTTGGTTATAATGGCATGTATAGGTATTTTGGCTAATGTTGGCCATGTATTTTGGTTGTTGAAATGACCATTTGGTTTGGTTTGTATCATGGTATTTTGGTGGTATAATAGATATAGTTTTGGCATGTAAATATTAACTTTAGAATGGTTGATGTTTGGCTTGTGATGTTTGAAAGATGGATGAAGGTATGATAAAGTAAATATGCATATGGTAGGTGTTATTATGAGGTATGTGAATGCAGTGACTTGGTGCATTAGTTATAAGTGAATTATATGACTACTTGGAGCTAATTCTTGAATGGTAAATTTAGAACCTTTTTGGTATGTTTTTGATTGGTAAAACAAATGGTACAATATTGTATAAACTTGGTTAAGCCTTAGTTGAACAATTGATCAATTTGTGTTTATATTAGTACATGTTTTTAATGTTGTTATTTGAGGTGTCATTGGGCATATTGGTTGTGTGATATTATACAATATGTATATAGCTTAATTATGCATGATTTTGGTGCCTTGTTATTGTTTGTGCATATGTGCAAATTTTGGTTGTAGGTACATGCCTAGTTGGGTGAGAAAAGTGGCTTGTAAACTGGCCAATTTTCGTCCACAAGGGCAGAGACACGGGCATGTGTCCCCTGTAGCTTTGAAAGGGTTGCAAGTTAGGCTGTTACACGGCCTAGCACACGGCCTGGCACATGAGCATGTGAGGTTATTTCGATGGGTACACGGCCTGACAAACGGGCGTGTGGCTTGGTCGTGTGACCCAAGTCAGTGAGTTACACGGGCATGGACACGGACTAGGACACGGCCGTGTGACCTCTACAGTTTGAAAATTTTTATCTTTTTCTGAAAAATTCTATAGGTTTACGATTTAGTTTTAACTTATTTCTAACGCGTATTTAGGGCCTTAAGGGCTCGTTTAAAGGACAATATGTATGTTTTGAATTGGTTTTAATGTGTTTATCGATATGATTTGAAAAGTTTGAAATTTATGTTCGTTTGATTTGAAAACTCTTATAATGCTCTGTAACTCTATTCCGGCGATGGATACGGATTAAGGGTGTTACTTTTATTGGTATTAGAGCTATGGTTTAGACGATTCTCAGACTAAACGTAGTGTGTTTGAGTCTAGATGTACATGCCATTATATAACCTATGATAGTGTGATATCTCCTTATCGTCTTATGACATATTTTCTTATAGCAATGACATTCAACTGAGCCGACTCTGATGAAGTTGAAAGTAACGCGCAAGCCTCCATTCATGGAGCAGCGACAAGTGGTTCGAGGCCCGTATCTGAAGGCTGGAGAGGGGAAGATAAGGAAGCTTTCTTTCAAATGATGAGTGAGTGGTTTACTAAGTTCATACGAATGAACCCAACGACTCAACAACCTCCATCCCCACTTGTTCCTCAACCGGTTCCTGTTGTCCACAAGGCGTGGAAATAGTGCAAGCTAATAAGCCGCCAGTTAACAGAATTCGCAAATATGGGGCTGAAGAATTTTGAGCTACAGTCGATGATTATCTTGAGAGAGCTAAATTTTGGTTGGAGAATACTATCCGAGTTGTCTTGTGCACCAGTTGAATGTGTAAAGTGTGTGGTATCTCTACTAAAAGATTTAGCTTACCAGTGGTGGAACACATTGACTCTACTAAAAGATATAAAGTTTTAATGGTCCGAGAAATATCAGCAAAGTTTTAATCAGTTGAAAGCACTATTGACCGAGGCACCAGTTCTGGTTCAGCCTGAATTAGGTAAAGAATTTGTGATTTTCAGGGATGCACCTTTCAATTGTTTAGGCGGTATTTTGATGTAGGAAGGTAAAGTAATAGCTTATGCTTCTGGACAGTTAAAGCCACATGAAAAGATTTATCCGGCACATGACCTAGAGTTGGCAACTATTGTGTTTGCATTGAAAATTTGGCAACACCATTTGTTTGGCGAAAAATGCCATATATTTACCTATTATAAGAGTTTGAAGTATCTAATGTCACATAAAGATTTGAATCTGAGATAGCGCAGATGGCTGGATTTGTTAAAAAATTATGAGTTGATCATTGATTATCATTTGAGAAAAGGAAACATAGTTGCTGATGTGTTGAGTAGAAAGTCCTTGTTTCCTCTGTAAGCGATGAATACGTGACTGACATTATCTGACGGTGGTTCGATCTTAGGCAAGTTGAAGGCTAGACCGATGTTTTTACAGTAGATCTGTGAAGCACAGAAATGTGATAACGATTTGATAGCTAAACGGGCACAGTGTGAGTCGAATTCTAATTCAGAATTTCAAATAGGACCTGATGATTGTTTATTGTTCAGAGGTAGAATTTGCGTATCGATGAATCTAGATCTCATTCAGATAATCTTACATGAATCTCATAATGGTAGCTTATCTGTTCATCCGAGAAGTAATAAGATGTACGGTGATTTGTAACAGACGTACTGGTGGTCAGGAATGAGACGCTAGATTTTTTAGTTTGTATCAAGATTCTTAGTATGGCAGCAAGTTAAAGTTGAACATCAGGTACCTTCTGGATTGTTACAACCAGTGATGATAGCTAAGTGGAAATGGAATCGAGTTACTATGGACTTTGTATCGGGTTTACCTCTATCTCTGAGAAAGAAAAATACAATTTGGGTTGTCGTTGCTCGTTTGATGAAGTTTGCAACTTTTATTCTGATACATACAGATTTCTCCCTGGACAGACTAATTGAGTTATATATTTTTGAGATTGTCAGATTACACAAGGTGTCCGTTTCCATCATTTCGGATAGAGATCTGCAGTTTACATCACGATTCTGGAGAAAGTTACCAGAAGCTCTAGGTACGCAGTTGCATTTTAGCACTGCATTTCACCTTCAGACCGATGGTCATCCGAGCGAGCAATTCAGATTCTCGAGGATATGCTTTGTTGTCAGTCTGAACGAGTAATTTAGTTTCTCGAGTAATTCAGATTCTTGAGGATATGCACTGTACCATTGGTGGAATTCTCGTATAATAACATTTTTTAATCAAGAATAAAGATGGCACCGTATGAAGCTTTGTATGGTCGTAAATGCTGAACTCTATTATATTGGGCTGAGCTCAGTGAGAAAAAGATTCACGGGGTTGATTTGATTTGTGAGACTGAAGAAAAAGTAAAGGTGATTCGGGATAGTTTGAAAGCAGCTTCAGATCGACAGAAATCAAATGCGAATCTCAAACGTAAAGACATTGAATTTCAATTCGATGATAGAGTATTTCTGAAAGTATTACCCTAGAAGAAAGTTCTTCGGTTCGGTAGCAAAGGAAAGCTAAGTCAGCGATTTATCGGGCCATATGAGATTACTGAAAAAAATAGATCTATTGCGTATCGATTAGATTTACCATCAAAACTAGAAAAGATTCATAATGTCTTTTATGTGTCTATGTTATGATGGTACCAATCTGACCCTTCACATGTTATCTCCCCGACAGATGTTGGGATTCAACCTGATATGTCGTACAGTGATGAACTGATCAGAATTCTGACATGAGAGGTGAAAGAATTAAGAAACAAAAACATAACATTAGTAAAAGTTCTCTAGAAACGACACCGAAAAGAGGAAGCCACCTAGGAACCCGAGGAATCTATGAGAAAGCAATATCCAAACCTCTTTTCTAGTTAGATTTTCGGGGACAAAAACCCCTTTAAGGGGAGAGTTGTAACAACCCGTTTTTAATGAAATCAGAATAGTGGTTTTGGGACCATAAATCTGACGTTGAAATATTTATTTTATTAATCTTTTATTGTCTATAGCATGATAATAGTACCATATAAAAATTTTGTTAAGAAAATTTACTGTTTGCATGCTTCATTCGATAAAAAGGACTAAATTGCAATAAGTGCAAAACTTGAGTTCTATAAGTTAAAGGGATCTAATAGTCATGATATTATATGGTTAGAGGTTTATGTTTTAATTAAACCATTTTTATTATTAGTGGACAAAGATGGACATGAGATTGATGTTTTAATTAGTTTAAATTTAAGGTTAATTAAGTAATTTGGTAAATAAAGAAAGAAAATAATGTAAAAGATGTTGTCATCTTCTTGGTTTAGTCTTCACCACCAAAAATTGTAGAAGAAGAAGCCATATTTGAAGTTTGAACATTCAGCTAGATATATTACCTTGCATGTGAGTAATTTTTCATCCCGTTTTTAATAATTTCTATGTTTTTAAGATTGTTGTAGCTTAATCTAGCTAGCTCGGGGATTAATTTGAGAAACTGTTAAACTATTAAGGTTTTGCCATTAATGAATGTGTATGATTTTTGAGGATTCTTGGAAGAAAATGATTAGTTGTTGTTAAATAAACAACTATTGTTAAGTGATTTTTAATGAAATTGGCAAATAGGGATTAAATTAAAAAATAGAATATGTACATGGTAAATTTGTCAAATAAATGAAATATAGGGCTTTCTAGGGACCTATATGAAATTTAGTTATGGTGGGTTGAGGATGAATTTCATGAATTTCCATTTTTATGAGCTAAGGATTAAATTGAAAAGAAATTAAAAGTATAGGGGCAAAATTGAATTTTTTCTGAAACGTGAATTTGGGTTAAATTGAATAGAATGATTAATGAATTAAGCTGAATTTATTCATTTAGATCAAGATAAACCATGTACAACTCAAGATCGAGGCAACGAAAAAGCTTTAGATTAGTCGACTTCATTTTCTATGTTTATCGTCGAGGTAAGTTCGTACGTTTAAGTTTAAGTTTTTTTTATTTCATGATTTGAATGCTATTATTGTATAAGATTAAATTGAGTGTTGACGGAAAAATCCAACGGCGTAATGACGATCATCAATGATCATTTTATTACCATCGTGTGAGCTTCAGTAAGAGCTTCCAATGTAAATTACATTAGATTTATGAAAGGTAGGTGTAGAAGCCCAAATTTGCCCGGCCCACCAGAGAAAATAAAACAAATAAGCCCAAATTAAAATAACCCAAAAATCATCCCAATAATAGAAACCCTAGCCTAAATGGAAAACAAATTTCAGCAGCAGTAGGGCGCCGCATGCTAGGACCTGCTGCCACCACTGCTGCACGTCCCATCCGCACCTGCTCTGCCCACCTGCCGCTTCTGCCACCGTCTCGTCACCCCACTTGCCTGCAGAGAAGTGACAAGCAAAGAAATATAGAATAAAAACATTGTAAAAATGGCTATAAAGCCATAGAAACTTTTGTAATCAATGGGTTGATTTTTTTATTTGCTCTTTTTTTCTTTTAAAAAAAACGAATGAGAAATAAAATGCAATCAGATTTCTAAGGTTTTTTTTATTTCGTGTGTTTATTTGTTTACTTCTTTTTTAATAATCTTACGAAAATAAAAACAAAAAAGGGTTAGATTTACCTGTTTTAGATCGACGGCGAAAGAGAGAACCGGAAGGTTTTTACCCCTTTCAGCTCGACTTGCTGATATCCTGGTGTTTCTAACTCCAGAACGGGACTCCTAACGAAAGGGCGATTAAAAGGGGTACTTTTGGGCTTCGTCGACCGCCGTGTGCTGACGGCCGGACTCTGGCCGGTTTCTGGGGAAGGAATGGGGGTTTGAGAGCCTTTTTCAATTTTTGTTTTGTTTTAAGAAAGGAAAAATGAAAAAAATAAAAAGAATTTTGGTTTATATAGTATAAACAAAACGACGTTGTTTCAGCTGGGAATTTTCGCGCCAAAACGGCACTGTTTTGCGCGACCAACGTGCGACCCGACCCGCTCCAGGGGGG
>JABEZY010272561.1:0-17313 GCA_013467495.1 Gossypium gossypioides
CAAGAAACCCCTTTTCATAAGTGTTTCAATTCTTGATTATCTCTTGCTGATTTTAGGGTTTTTATTTCAGATCTGGAAATTCAAAGTTCTAATCTTTTAATTTCTATTTCAGATCTGTTCGTTTAGAGCCTTCGTAGGAGTTTCTCGTGACTTGACAACTCGATCTTGGTCCGCGCGCAAACCTTTATCAGTTCTTAGTTTAGTCCCGACTTGTTTCTAATGCATAATTTGGGCCTTGAGGGTCTATTTGAGGGATAATATGATTGAATTTGTTTAGTTTCATATATGAATAGTAAATGATATAAAGTAACTGTATTTGTTCTATAAGTTCTGATAATGCTCCGTAATCTTGATCCGGCGATGGATATGAGTTAGGGGTGTTATAGCCTATGTTGTCCGCCTTTATTGATGAGTGATTTGTTTGGCAAGTTTAATTTATGACAATTTTAATGAGAATGAAGAAGAAATGTCTGGTAGTGACGTGTCTAGTAGTGATGCATCTGAAAGTGATGTGTCTAATAGAATAAGAGTTAATTTAGATGGTCTAAACATGGATGGTATAGAAGTAGATGAACTGTGTGATAGTGATGATTCTGGGAGGTTAGATAGTTCACATGAATCTGACCTAGAGAATGACATGAGTAATACTAGACTTAAGGTTGGAATGTTATTTAAGTCTAAAGGCAGTCTAAAAGAAGCTGACAAGCAATATGGTAGGTTGAATAGTTATTTTATTAAGTTTCCCAAAAATGATCTAAAAAGGTTAAAGGCAGTCTATAATGAAAAATGTTCTTGGTTCATATGGGCTTTTAGACTAAACCCTAATAACCCTACTGACCAGACTTGGCAAATTAGGAGTTCAAACCCTAATCATACTTGTTCTAAAGTCTATAAAAATAATAATGTAACCTTAGCTTGGATAAGTGAACATTATAAAGAAAAATTCATTGCTGATCCTGATTATTCTATGAAATCATTACAACAAGATGTCAAAAGAGATTTATGTTGCATAGTCTCACTAACCAAATGTAGGAGGGCTAAACTTAGGGCATTGGAATTAATTGAAGGAGCTCATAAGGCTCAATATGAGAAGATTTATGAGTATTTGTTAGAGGTTAGGATGCAAAATGAGGGATCAGCAACAATTTGTTATCTAAATAACAAGTTGTTCCAAAGGATGTATGTCCGTTTACAGGCATGCAAAGATGCCTATAGGGCTGGTTATAGGAGGATAGTAGGTTTAGATGGATGTTTCTTGAAGGGCTACTATGGTGTCTACTTACTTGCAACTATTGGGATAGATGCGAATAATGGCATCTATCCTATTGCATATGTTGCTGTTGAAAGTGAAAACCAACCATCATGGCTTTGGTTCTAGGAGTTGCTCGCAATAGGCTTGGAAATTGTGAGCTCATACCAGATATCTTTCATGTTTGACAAACAAAAGGTAAAACTCCATTTATTTATTTTTTTATGTTGTTTCTATTTAAGGTTTAGGTTTTTTCAAAGAATTAAATTGTATTTGTTCTAATTGCAGGGACTTTTAAAAGCAATATGTATGTTGTTTCCTAATGCAGAAACAAGACACTGTGTTAGACACCTACATGCCAATTTCAAGAAGGCTAGTTTCCGAACAAAGAAATTGAAAGATTTGCTTTGGAAAGCTGCCAATCAACATGCTTATGATTAGTTGAAGGAAAAGAAACCTACTCACTGGTCAAGGTCTCACTTCTCAATTAGGAGTCATTTTGACATGTTGGTGAATAATCTTTCTGAACCCTTTAACAAGGTAAACCCTTATGTTTTATGTTTCTTACTAATAATTAGTAGTTCACTAATCCTTTATATTGTTTACTGGTAGATGATACTGGAAGCAAAAGGAAAACCTATTCTGACCATGATAGAAATAGTAAGGACCAAGATTATGTTGGTTATTGTCAAGAAGAAAGAAGAAGCTGAAAAATGGAAAGGAATGTTGTGTCCAAAGATTAGGAAAAAGTTGGATGTCAATATCAAAGATTCATTGAAGTAAAGTTACCTTTTTTAATCTTTCTGATGCCTTTATTCTAACTTTATGTTACTAGTCACATGTTGTTTTAGTGAGTGTTTTTTAATATGCATGCATTGTTTTTTTAATTTGTCTGTGTATGATTATTGGTGGGGATGATCATATGTTGTTTACTACTTTTTAATATGCATGTAGTGACCTTTTTTAAGTGTGTGTGTGTGTCTGTATGAATTTTTTTTTAATATGCATGCAATGATTTTTGGTGGGGATGGTCACATGTTGTTGACTATTTTTTAATATGTATGCAATGAGTTTTTTTTAATAATATGCATGTAGTGACTGTTTTTTAGGGGTGTGTGTGTATGATTGTTGGTATGCATGACTATTTAATATGCATGCAATGACTGTTTTTTAAGAGGGGTATGGGTGTATGACTTTTTTTTAATATGCATGTAGTGATTGTTGGTGGGGATGGTCACATGCTGTTGGCTATTTTTTAATATGCATGTAGTGATTATTTTTTTAATAATATGTATATTGTGATTGTTTTTTAGGGGGGTGTATGGTTGTTGGTGGGGCTACTCACAATATTGTTTTAGTGATTGCTTTTTAACCAAGTATGGTGACTGTTTTTTAGGTGTGTTCCATCACATGCTGGTGGGGACAAGTATCAAGTTGAATATGGTCCAAGCAACTAGCATGTGGTGGACCTAGTTGAGAATTCCTGCTTCTGCAGGAATTGGGATCTCACTGGCATGCATGCACTAACTGTAATTCATCTAAAAGATGAGTTCCCAGAGACCTATGTACAAACCTGGTACACCAAGCAAACCCGGCTTCAAATTTACTCCAACTTTATAAGGCTAGTAAGGGGTCTTAAACAATGGGTCTCTTTGTCAAACATGCTACCAATACTGCCTCCTATACTGAGAAGGCCACATGTCAGACCTACTAAGGTGAGAAAGAAAGAACCTGATAAACCATAAACAACAGAAAGGTTGAGCAAGAGAGGGTTGGACATGAGGTGTAATAAATGCAAAAGAATAGGCCACAATAAGAGGAGTTGCAAATAGGAAGTTGGCCAAAACATTCCAGTAAGTCATTTCCCTTAAGTTAAGTTATATTACTTCTGTTTATGAATTTGTTTGACAGATTTCACTTGTTCTTGTAGGTCAAAAGACATAAAGTTGGTGTTCACAACCAAGTAGTTGCCCTAACTCGGCAACAAGCTACCCCAAATCAGCAAGAGAGTACCACAACTCAACAAGCTACCCCAACTCAGTTACAATCTGCCCCAACTCATCAACAAGCTGCCCCAACTCATCAAAAAGATACTGCCCTAAGAGAAAAGCACTCATTCAAGAGGAAACCAACCACTGTTAGATAGATGCCTCCTACTCAAGAGTCATCTATGACAGACCAATGATGACATTGTAAACATACCTTATTTTGTTAACTTTTTGAAATTGTGTAAATTTGCCTGCTACTGATTTATTAACTTAGGCAGATTAATTTTTGTAAATTTGCCTATGATTGCTACTGTTGATAAACTTAGGCATATAGTCACTAAATTTTTTTTTGTAAATTTGCCTACAATTCACATCTGTTCAATTGTGTTGAATTGTAGGAAAATTTGGCAATAATTTGCCCCTCCTTCCTTTTGTAAACAATTTGACGTTTTGACCTTAATATATGAGCATTGATCCATGCAATTTGTGTTATCTCTTCTAACATATAAGTATTGAGAAAACAAAATGTGTGAGAATTGAGAAATACAAATGTTTATATTTTTTTTCATATGTGTTATCTTTTCTAATATATAAGAATTGAGAAATACAAATGAAATGAAGATTAAACATTCTTTCAAGTCTGTCAACTTTGAAATGAAGTCAAATGTTAAAAAATAACTTTCTAACTGTTGTAAGCAACAACAATATTACAAAAAAATTTGTAAGCAACGACCACATATTATCCCATTTCAAATCTTTAAAGTTTGTAAGCAACAACATAAGCTGGTTAGCCATGTATACCAGCAGCCATGTATAACAACATAAGCAACAATATACCAGTAGCCATGTATAACAACATAAGCAGCAATATACCAGCAACCATGTGTAACTACATAAGCAACAATATACCAACAACAATATTACAAAACTTAAGTTGGTTTTTAGTGCTAACAACAACAACATAAGCTGATTTAGGGTTAAAAAATAACAACACAATTACAAATACAAGCACCAAAAACCATATTTTTCTCTCCCTCCTCATTGCATCCTCCAATGTCCTCACTTTTTTCAGAAGACTCAACAGCACAATTCATGAACAGGGCGTTAATGGTGGATCAAACCAAGTGAAAAACCAATATGGTTTTTGAAACCCACTTCCAAATTTCTTACACCTAAAAAACCTCCTACCTGGGTTGTCATTAGACCAAGACGTGTTTAATTTGGCTGGGTTTCCACAATAGCACACCGGAATCACTTCAGGCATCTCCATTTTTCTTCTTCTTCGTCTTCTTCTTCTTCTTCTTCTTCTTCTTCTTCTTCTTCTTCTCTAACCCTAAATTGGTACTGGTAGGGCTATTAAATTAGTGGTACCCGGCCAGTTGGAGGGTTTTTTGACACCAAGGATGCTGTGACGTCTGGGATGGAAAACGGCAAAAAAGGACTGTTTTGTCACTTTTCCAAAGTTGAGTGACTGAAATGAAACCTAGGTGACCGTTTTTCCAGCTACCCCAAAGTTGAGTGACTGTTGGTGTAATTTACCCTAAATTTTAATAACAATAACAATAATCATTTACTTAAACAAAATTTTGTTATTGGTACTCTAGTCATTTCAGTTTTTTTCCTTATGCTATTAAAACATCATTCCATTCAACCAAACACAAGAATACTATTACACTTCTATCACATTCCATTCAACCAAACAATTGAATTATTGATTACAATTCTATTTCATTAAAGTGAACCAAACGTAGTGTTAATGACTTGAAACTAGGGACAAGTCTGAAGGTTGGTCAAAAATCGATCCAATTATTGAAGATTGCAGGTATATTTGCTTTCAATTTCAACCTTTTTGGTTTTCACATGTTGAGAAATAAGGGTAACTGTGCGGCTCATGGTTTAACTGCAACTATGTTTGGGTTTAATTGCAAATAGAGTTTGAAATGAATGGAGGAAATTCCTAATTGCGTGCCATACATTATATTAAATGACATTGCAACCCTTATAATAAATGTATCTCTTGTATAAAAAAAAGAATTGATAAAAAAGTATTGTTTATGGCTAAAGAAAATGTAAAAGTAAAATTTCATAAAACAAAGTAACATAAGCAAAAAAAAATATTCCTAGTCTATTTTGGATTTAATTGATAAATATTTTATATTTTAAATTTACTTTACATTTGTAAATACTCTTTATATAAAAATATCTTTCCATTTAAATATCGATAAATCCAAAACGGTACATCAAAATATACTGGTATCGGTACGTAGCAGTATTAGTAAAAAAACGATATGTCCATCAGTACAATACTAGCTACTTTGCCCTCCACACTAACATTGTTAATTTGTGCTAACGTGACATTTTTAACCAATTTGATTGTGTCATGTGACAGCTTCTCAGAACACCACCTGGCAAAAATAAGTTATATATTTATTTTTTAATTTATGTTTGTCACGTGGCACCATTAGATTGGCTAGAAATGCAACATTAACACAAACTAACGGTATGAGAACGAAGGGACCAACCTGGTTGATGGAATAAAAGTTTAAGAACCAACTAGATCCAAAAAAAAATTTAGGGACTAACTAGATACAAATAGACAAGTTTAGAGGTCAAATTATATATTAACCCTTCTAGTAAAAAAATTGAACTAATTATGCTTTGAGTCCCTATGCTCCTTCCACATTTGAATTTAATCTCTACTCTTAATCTTATAACATGTAGTCCTCTTTTGATTTAATAATAATATTGTCAAAAAAGCTTCCCTTAAATTGAATCATATTTTTTATCTTTAATTCGACAAGCTTTTGATATATAACAACACCTAAGAATGAAATTACCTATTATCCTAAGTTATTTTGTGCAAAAATATTATTGAAAAGCTCACAAATTATTTTCAAACCTTTAAAATCTCAAAAAGTTTTTTCTTAAAATAATTTGATATGTTTCTAAAGTTGATTAAAATCCATTTCAAAGTGTTTTAAACTCATGTTTATATACTTCGAACATAAAGATCAATATCTAAAGATCTAAAAGATCAATCATGATATTATCTAAATGAAGTTTCTAAAGGGACATAGGATAGATCCTCTAGTCTATTCGCTAGCATTTTTTTTCTCCAAACACAATTTTGAGTTTTCCAATGGCTATATTTGACCTCCAACAACTCCAAATATATTTAAATCTTTTTTTTTTTTTTGGTATAAACACATCTCAACAATACTTTAAGAAGAAAGAGATAGCAATCCAAGCAAGAATACAAAGATTTTACAAGATTTTCAATTTTCATTTCTTTTAGTATCTCTTTATACATATTTAGTGGAGTGGAGATGAATATCTTTGTACAAGTTTTTTATTATATCTTTGAGAGCTTAAACTTTGCAAACACAAACTTATTAGAGGTTTTTATTTGTTTGCATAACTTCTTTTGAATTAAATAGAGTAATTAAGGTTTTTGGATAGAAAAACCCTTAAGGAGATCAAAGGTTTTATTTTAGCCTTTATAAAAGACAATGGGAGAGGTTTCTATCTTAGACTTTGTAAAAGACATTATTTGTAAATGATATACTTTATCCTTGAAAGGTAACAATTCAAGTTAGTGAATTGAAATTGGAAACTTATAGACAAGTGATGTAATGACCCGATTTTCGTCGATGTCTAAAAATTTGATTTGGATCAAATTGCTTAAACTAAGCCATTCTGGAAAGTTTAATTGAGTGAGGGTTTGAGACTGGATATAGTGATGGTTAGAGATTATTAAAGGGTAATTAGTTGGTGGAGATAATACAAGTGATTGAGGGTGTGCAGACCTTTAATGGCATTTACACTAAAGAGTTTAGTCTAGTACTGAATCTTGTCATCTCACCTAAATTCAAGGTGCCTAAATTTGAAAAGTTCGATGGATTAAGTTATCCTTATCCTCATATTATTATACTTTGTAGGAAGATGACTAAACATGCGGATAATAATAAGTTGTTAGTTCAAAGTTTTCAAGATAGCTTAATTGGTTCTACAATAAGGTGGTATAATCAATTGAGTTGAAACAAGTGTTTGAAAAATTCGGTTTAAAAATGGCTTTTCGTCATAGTGAAAAACTAAAATTTTGAAAACCAAATCGATTTGTGATATTTATAGCAATAAACTTTTCCAGAAAAGTACTCGTGCTTTGAGTGAGACGGGTCCCAGACGTTCTTGGCTTTCAACCGAAAGACTTTCTTTGCTATCCTTGTACCATGAATAGCTTCGAGTGTGGGTTTGAACAATCACAAATCAATCAGAGAATCATAATGATTTATTACTTTTAGTGGGAAAGTAATTCCCTTTCAATAGAAATCAAAAAAATTGTTATTCCTAGAAAATATAATTTACACTTAGAAAATAATTTCTTACTATTTTCTAGCAGAATAACAATATTGAAAATAGCTCTACCAGATCCTTTTTTTTTATAAGGAGAGATAGGAAAATCCTAGTTGAATTAATAGAACACAAATAATTTTTTTTTTTGAATAAAAAGACTAGACTTTATTAAAATTTCAAAAACAAACCCAGAACAAAAAAAGCCCAACATATGGTGGTCTAGTCCAGAACAAAAAGAAAAATTGAAATGACAAAAAAAATTGGAAACTAAACTCTGTCCAGTCAAAATAATAAACTACCAACCATTTCCTTTTTCCAAAAATCAATTTCCTTGTTGTCGGTTACAGTTCCTTAGATGTCTCATTCATGCTTCCCAGATACCCCATCTAGCATCCTCTCCATTGATATGAAGGTCCCCAAAGCCTCACTCAGGATCCTGTTCCCTTTGCCTTCCAGATCCCAGCGATTCTACGACGCAGGAAGGCATCGAACCTTCCAGGTAAATCTTTTCCTCCCTCTTTAGGCTTTCTGTTGCGATTTTGTGAGCTATCTGGTTTGCCCATCGTGAAATATATTTGAATCGAATGCTCTAAAAACTACTCTTGTACTGTTGTATATCTCTGATGTAAGCTCCCATCTCCGACTTGTTTAGAGCATTGGATTGACATTTTTTTTATTGTTAACGTTTCGCCTTCAATTTCAACTGAATCCACTCCCATGCTTATCCCCAATCTTATTGCTTGAGAACATGCACAAGCCTCTACAGTGAATAGGGAGATAATTTCCTTTTCCAGAATCAATCTGGAAACCAGGACCTCTCCTCTATCATTTCTTGCAACCAGTCCTGAGGTCAATCTAGACTGTTTATTTGAATGGTCTGATTCTCTAGGGGACTCCATTCAGAAACAATACACTATTTGGTGAGATTTCTATCTCCTATTGCATCACTTTCCTGAATATATCTAGTAATTAACTTTGATATTCCCCTTGCAGTACTATTTTTACCCTCATGATTTTTTTTTTTGTTCCTTTCGGTCCAGATTACCCAAAGCACATAGCAGAACATACGAAAATGGTTACTCGATCCACTCCTAAACACCCAAGTGAGCCATTCCCAGTTTCCCATATTAGGCGTAGATAATACCCAAGCTAGATTTAATACATTGCAAACTTCTGCTGATACAAGACATTCTTTGAATACATGTATGATAGTCTCCGCTCCATTGCCACATCTTAGACATGTTGTACTCGATCTGAGCCTTCTGTAATGTACGTTTACTAGAGTAGGCAGGAAATTCCATGAGTTTTTCCATATTGTAATTTTTTGTACTTGTAGATTAAGGTTCCACAATTTTTTGTAAAAGTGTTTCATATCGTTCTGTAATTCAATAGCAGTAGAATCAGTAGTAGTATCTAAAAACGGTTTGTACCCACTCCTTACCGAGAACTCCCCAGAAGACTCACCTCTCCATACTTGCAAATTGTAACACCTCATACCCGGCCTGGTCGCCAAGCCCGAATACAGGATGCCACACCATCGTCTTCATATTATCATTTGTATAGCTTTTAAATCAATAATATATTTTAGTTATCAATGTTACTTGCTAACCATACATCAAATAGTCGTATAATAATACTTAAGCATGCATAAGGTCCATTTAACAAAATTTCCAAAACTTCTCTGTAGGTATCGATACTGACACTTCGGTATCGATATTTTCCCTAGGTGGTATCGATACCACTTGGAAAAATGATACCAAACTTGCATTTTGTTTCTCGACCAAAATCCTAAAGTCTCGAAAATTATCGATACCTGTTATAAAATATAGATATTTTGAACATCATTCATCAAATACTTAGACAAATAATTAACTAACGGCTAAATTCAACAGTTCAAAATGGCAAAAAAGTGTCCGAGCTTAAAACACCATGTCATCATCAATGTTTATAACCTAAGCATAACCATAACTCTTAAACTTTATAAACAAAAGCAATAACTAGCAAAATATCTAGAAAATAACATGTCCATAAACAAGTCTATCACATTGCCTTTTCCCCAAAACGTAAATAAATAAAGAACACCTATAGAATAACACAAAACTGGCTTGGGTCACTTCTCGGAAACCACACCGCTCATACTTTATTTTTTTTGGAAATGGGCCTTTTCTGGTAAATTAGTCTAAATAAATAATATTTACTGACTAACTAGTCGAAATTGTGGTCCCAAAACCATCATTTCCTACAGCATTAAAAAACGGACTGTTATAACTCTCCCCTCTAAAGGAATTTTCATCCTCGAAAATCTTACGAGATAAAAGGTTCGAGCATTGCAATTTCATAACTTCTTCCGGTTCCCAAGTAGCTTCCACAACTCCATGTTATTTCTAGAGAACTTTTACTAAAGTTATACATTTACTTCTCAATTTTTTGATTTCCTGGGGCAAAATTTTAATCGATTCCTCACTATACGACATATCAAGCTATAACTCTACATCAATCGACAAAATCACATGAGAGGGATCAAATCTGTACCATCTCAGCATCGATATAATAAAAATATTGTGAATCTTTTCAAGTTCTACCGATAAAGCCAAATGGTAAGCTATTAGACCTATTCTTTCAATAATTTCATATAGACCAATAAACCTGGGACTGAGTTTTCTTTTCTGGCTAAAACGAAGAACCTTCTTCCGAGGTGAAACATTCAATAATACTTTCTCGCCAACCTAAAATTCGATATCTTTCCCTTTTAAATCAGCATACGATTTCTGACGGTTTGAAGCAACTTTCAAAAAATCCCAAATAATTCTGACTTTATCTTCTATCTCACAGATTAAATTTGTACCAAAAATCTTTCTATCACTTAACTCGGTCCAATACAACGGAGTTCTGCATTTTCGCCCATACAAAGCTTCGTATGGTGCCATTTTAATGCTCGACTGATAATTGTTATTATAAGCAAATTATACTAACGAAATAAACTTTTCCCAGCTACCCTCAAATCCAAAAATGAAACATCTAAGCATATCTTCGAGTACCTAAATTACCTGCTCTTACTGACCATTTGTTTGCGGATGAAAAGTTGTAATAAATTTCAATTTGGTACCCAAAGCATTATGTAACTTACCCTAAAAGCTGGAGGTAAACTTCGGGTCGCGATCCAAAATAATTAATAACAGAACACCGTGTAATTTGACTATTTGCGAAACATACAATTCTGCCAATTTATCAAGCGAGTAATCTGTACATACTGGTGTAAAATGTACAGACTTTGTTAATCGGTCAATAATAACCCAGATTGTTTTTTCCTTTCTCAGCGTTAACAGTAACCCAAATACAAAGTCCATTATATTTCCACTCGGGAATCATAATAGGCTGCAACAACCCGAATGGAACTTGAGGCTTATCTTTGACCTGTTGACACATAAGGCATTTAGATACAAACTCAGAAATTTCACGTTTCATTCCCAGCCACTAGTACATCTGTTTCAAATCACAATATATTTTTGTGCTTCTCGAGTGTAACGAATAAACACTGTTGTGAGATTCACTTAAAATGTTTTGTTTCAACTGTGTATCATTAGGTACACATAATCGATTACAGAAATATAAATTGTCATCTGAACCAATACTATAAATGGCTATTTGACAATTTTCAACCATTTTCTGTTTAGCTAATAAATTCGGATCATCAAATTACAATTCCCGAATTTTCTGTAAAAAACAAAGGCTTAGTTTTCAACTTGGCTAAAATAGAACCATCACACTCCAACTTAAGCTGAGCATTCATTGATTGGAGAGCAAAAAGGGATTTCTAACTCAAAGCATCAACAACAATGTTTGTTTTACTTGTATGATAGTTTATCACCAGATCATAGTCTTTTAGTAACTCAAGCCACCTCCGTTGATGCAAATTTAACTCTTTTTGAGTCATCAAGTATTTCTGACTTTTATGATCAGTATAAACATGACATTTCTCATCGTACAAATAGTGTCTCCAAAATTTTAATGTAAATACAACCGCAACTAACTCAAGGTCATGTGTTGGGTAATTTCTTTTCGTGAGTTTTAAGCTATCGAGAATCATACGCAATACCCTTTCCTTCTTGCATCAAAACACATCCCAAACTATTCAAGGAAGCATCACTATAAACAACAAATTCTTTCCCGGATTCAAGCTGTGTCAACATTAGTGCCTCTGTCAACATATTCAAGCTGTGTCAACATTGGTGCCTCTGTCAACATACTTTTCAACTGATCAAAACTTTGCTAACATTTATCAGACCACACAAAACTAACATATTTCTGTAACAGTTTTGTCATAAGTAAAGCTATTATCAAAAAGTTCTTAACGAACTGTCGATAATATCCGGCTAATCCCAGGAAACTACGTATCTCAGAAACGTTTCGCGGAGCTTCCAGTTCAAAATAGCAAAAATTTTGCTCAAATCAACTTGTATCCCTTCTGCTGAAATCACATGACCAAGAAATTCGCCAAAACTCGCATTTCCCAAACTTGGCATAAAGTTAATTATCACGAAGGTCTGTAATACGATCCTCAGATGTTGGGTATGCTCAGATTTCTTTCTAAAGTAAATTAGAATGTCATAAATAAAAACAACAACGAATTTGTCGAGGTGAGGCTGAAAAACCCGATTCATCAAATCCATAAATATTGTTGGGGCATTCGTCAATCCGAATGGCATGAATAGAAACTCATAGTGTCTATAACAGGTTCTAAAACGTTGTTTTCAGTACATCGACATCTTTAACTCAAAACTAATAGTAACCAGGTCTGAAATCAATCTTTGAAAACACTATATTACCTTTCAACTAATCAAATAAATCATCAATACGAGGCAACAAATATTTATTCTTTACCGCAACTTTGTTCAATTGTCGATAATCTATGCACAATCTCATCAACTCATCTTTTTTTTTCACAAAAAAATAGGTACACCCCAAGGTGATATACTCGGTCGAACAAAACTTTTGTCAATTAATTCTTGCAACTGAGCTTTTAATTCTTTTAATTGGGTTGGAGCCATTTTGTACAGAACAATCGAGATTGAAGCAGTCCCTAGCATTACTTCAATAGCAAACTCAACCCCTCGCTTTAGTGGTAAACCTGACAATTCTTCAAGAAAAACATTTGTAAACTCGCAAACGGTCGGTACCTGGTCAAATTTCAATTCAAATACTTTGGAGTCCAAGATATAAGCAAAAAATGCATCACAACCTTTTTAGATAAATTTATGTGCGAAAATCACTAAAATTATACTCGAAGTACAATCAAACTTAGCATATTCAACATAAATCAATTCACTATTCTAACATTTCCAATCAATTCATTTCTGTCGATAATTCACTACAACATCATGAACAGTCAACCAATCCATTCCCAGGATAACGTCAACTTCATTAAATGGCAGTAACATTAGATTAGTAGGAAAGTCATAACCCTAAATTTTCAGTGGACACTGTTTGTAAACCAAATCAACTATGACACTCTAAATTACAGGATTCGTTACTTTAACGACATATTTAGTTGACTCAACTGGTAAATTCTTTTAAGTTACTAACGTAGTGCATATATACGAATATGTCGATCCAGGGTCAATGCATACACAATAACATCAAAGATAGAAAATGTACCAACAATAACATCAGGAGCTGAGGCCTCCTCACATGCATGGATCGTATAAGCTCTAGCAGGATCTCAAGCTTCAGGTCGAACAGTTGAATCCTTGGTCCCACTTCTGCTGACTCCAGCAGTACCACTATTCTCTGGTCGTCTACCTCTAGTAGTAGTAACAACATGTTTTGCATTTTGATATTTGTTTGGATCAGTTTGATTCAGGCAATCTTTCTTGAAATGATTGGGAGACCCACAATTAAAGCAGGATTTATCTTTCAACCTACACACTTCAAAGTGATACCGGCCATATTGGTTGCATTCAGGTTTGGTTGCCTTTCGAATGTTGCCTAAATTGGCTGCTGAAGGCGTTGGTGATCTCATGTTATTTTGTTTTGATCGATCTTTGCCCGAAAATCTAGATGGCACTGAAAAATGGTTACTCAATTATTTCATCTTCTTCTGTGGGGGAGCAGAAATTATTCTAGTTGAGTTACGTTTATTGAAGTCACAAGCTTTCGTCCCATTCTATTTCTTGTGATTGTAAACTTCTTCCATTTTCTAAGCTCGACCAGATAATACTACAAATTCTCTAATTTCCATCGCACCAACTAACTACTTCATTTCATCGTTTAAGCTATTTTCAAAATGAATACACATTTCTTCCTCAGTAGACACAACTTCACGAGCATATTTACTAAGCTGAATAAACTAACACTCATACTCCACAACTGATCTATTACCCTGTTTCAACTCAAGAAATTTCTTTTTCTTCTTATCAAGATACCTTTAACTGACATATTTCTTTCAAAACTCAGTTTTGAAAAATTCCCAGTTAATCCGTTCTTTGGGTACAACCGCAATCAAAGTCATCCACCTGTAAAAAGCTTCATCTTTTAATAATGATATGACACATCTCAGACAATCTTCCAGAGGACAAAACATTTCATCAAGAACTCTTTGTGTGTGCTCTAACAAGTATTCAGCTCTAGCCAGATCATCACCTACCTTACGACAAAACTCTTCAACTCCACATTTTCAGACTTTATCAATAGAAATTCTATGAGTACTTGTGCGCGTAGGGCTTTGAGGATAAGGGGGTGGAGGTTGTCGAGGCACAGGATTGGCTCTCATATATGCGCTAAACATGTCGTGCATCATATTGAAAAAGGAATGGGAGCCTTTTCTCTAGGCTTTTGAAACTCGGGTACGTTATGAGCAGCCCCTTGATCGGTGGCTAGAATATTACTCTAAGTATCGTCGAAATCTAATTGTTTGGAATCAGTTGACATCTTTAATCTATAAGAAAACAAGTCAAACTGATCAGGATTCGTTACACTATCATAGGTTATAAAATGGCATATATTTCTAAACTCAATACATACTACATTCAGTATTAGAATTGACTAAACCATAGCTTTGATTCCATTAATGTAACACTCTATACCCGATTCAGTCGCCCGACCCGAGCTATAAGATATTACAACTATAAAACTTTGACATCATTAATAGTTTAATAAAAAACAACCAAATAATTCATTTACAATCATTTTCCATGTTATTCAGTCAAAAAGGGACTTAATTCAAGCATATGAAGCATTTAAAACAAACTAGAAATAATTCTGGATTAGAATGAAACTTTTTCCAAAGTTTGAGTAAAAAGTGAAAATACGGTTCACACGGCCGTGTGACAGAGCTTAGCCTGTGTGGCTCAAAAATATGGTCATGTGGTCAAACCATGTAAAAATCTGTGCCCGTGTAACTCAGAGTCACGTGGCTGTGTTGCTAGTCCATGTAACTCTTTGAAGCTGTGTGGACAAACTTGCACCAAAAATTAAAGAGACCACATGGTCATGTCATGCAATTGTGTAGGGCACATGGCCGTGTGTTAGACCGTGTCACAGGCCGTGTGTGACCAAAAATACCTTAAAATATAAGTCATCTCACATATTAAAACTTAGGCTCTAAGTTATGCATTATCCAACATTCAGACCTATTCAAATTGTGCCAAAACATGCCAAAATATACCAATTCACAATCAACCTATGTGCCTAACCAATATGCCCTCATTTGGCACCACAATTAAAACATAAACAACAATCATTCAAGCCAAAACATAATCAACAAGTTTAACACAAAAGGCTTTGGTATGAGCCTGTGCAAGAATAATTGTACAAATTCTTCCCAAGATGTGATAGTCTCCGTTGGTAATGCCTCTAACCATTCTCTAATTTAATCTCCGAGTGCGAAAGGTATCAAGAGTAATTTGATTGCCCCACCTGAAATTCTAGCATACCCAACTATACTGCAAATTTGTTCAAATCATCTTAGAAATGCCATCGAATCTATGTCGGTATCATCATCGAATTGCAAATTCATGGTCACCCAAGTCAACAATGTGGTATTGATTTAAAGTTGAGGTTTGGAAATAACTGGTTTAGCAATTCTAGGTTTTTACCAACTAGTATTGAACCAATTTTGCCCAAGGATTGTTGTCATCTTCTCAGAAATTGCTCCGAATTAGGATGTGGCTCAATTGGAGTGCTTTCACTTTTGGACAAAAATTGAAATCAGAGACAGAGAATGAAAATCAACAAACAAAATGAAAATTAAAAAAACAAAAATAAAATAAAGTAAAAATTGTATCTATATTTTTTAAATTTTCCTATTTATCCTACAAATTGTAGAAAATAAATTTAAATTTAATGTTGAAACATCCCCAGCAACGGCGCCAACAACTTGACCACCTCCAAACATGCAAACGTTTAGAGTAAAAATTGTGTAAATAAAATATATATAATTAAGGTGCAGTATCTGCAAACGATCATTTCAAATCGTAATATAGTTTTGTGTTACAATTGAACACCAGTAAGTATTCTGAGGATCGTACCCAAAGGAAGTTGGATTAAATTTAAAAGTATCGTCTACAGTAGCAGATCTAAACAATAACCACTAAAAATTATATTGCGATGATTAATGTTAACAATTAAGGTTATAAAGGAAAAAATTAAATTACTTAAATAAAGTTCACAAATGAAAAACTCTCGAATAACAATCAGAAGATTAACTCGCTTCAATGGTTGCAATTAACTTCATAATTTGGGTTTTATTTGTAAATTAGTTATGAATTAACCAGTATTACCTCTCAACCTCCACTAATTAATTAATTGACCAGTACTCATTTATCTCTTGACTTCACTTTTTTGACCGGGATAAATCGCGATTTACTCGACATACTTATCTCTCAACCTTGTTTAACCTAGATTACTTCTTAGGGTCATCAATCCTAAGATTTAAGTACATATAAATTTATACAAACTAATTCGTATGAAAAACTCTCATTCATCCATTAATCACTCGTTAATCTCTCTAAAGAACTTAGTCACTCATCGATTCAATAAAAACTTCATCATAATTAAATTAATCATGCAAAACACACAAATTAAGTTAAAATGAGAGAAGGACAGAAATTGATCCGTTTGATAAACTGGATGTGCTCAAATTCGCGAAATCCTTTAATAATTGTCGAGATATTATCGTTTGCAAGAGAAACGTAAAGGAAAATTATGAAAAATACTAAATAACGAAGACTTGGACTCAAATCAAATCCAAGAAAATAAAATTGTTTTTAAAAGAAAATAAAAATAAATTAAAATCCTAAATCTACTAACTAAACCCTAAAAATGGCTTGGCAAAAAGCCCACAAGCTTAACCTATGTTTAACTATATATAGGCAAAGTTAGCAGCCCAATTTAGGTCAAATACAAGCCTTAATCACACTAGATATGGGTTGTGTGGACAAAAACACCCTTAATTAATTTTTTCCCTCTGTCAGACCTGTGTCACAACACATAACTTCGAATGTTAATTCTGGAATTGGCTTGGTTGTATTCGTAACATCCTGATTTTGGGCCTAGTCGGAACAATGGTTTCAGGACCACAAATTCGATGAGGAAAAAAATTATTTTATTATATTTTTATGGTCTACGATTTTACAAAATGATTTCGTGAAAATTTCTTTCGAAAATTTCGACGCTTGGGCACTCAATTTAGTCAAAAGGACTAAATTGTAAAAAGTGCAAAAGTTG
>JABEZY010272610.1:0-10275 GCA_013467495.1 Gossypium gossypioides
ACTTTGGGATTAAATTGAATCCATAGTTGATTGGAATGGACTAATTTTGTATATTATGAAATGTGTTGCATATGTGAATAATGAATTGAATATATGTGATAATGTATATATATGAGATTGGGACATTTGATGTATTGAAAAGTGAAATGAGACCCTATTAACTGTTTCGAGCTAAGTCGGATATATGGGACATTTAATGTATTGAAAAGTGAAATGAGACCCTATTAACTGTTTCGGGCTAAGTCAGATATAGATGGCATGCCATAGGATAGAAAGAGTTCAGGGATTTCTTCGACCTCGAGTCGATGAGGCACTGGGTGCCAATTTGCTTCGATTTAACCGATGAGACACTGGGTGTCAACTTATATAGCGCTAGGCGTAATTGTTACTTTTGATTTATCCAATAAGGCATTGGGTGCTAAAATGGTGTGTTGGTTGGATCCGTGTATCCGTCCGAGTCCGAGTCGTATTAATAGGGAAATTAAATAATGAATTTATGTGTTTGATATTGAGATGGCAAAGTTGAGAAATGATTATGAGATGAGAAATGAAATATGAAATGAGATGTGAATTACCAAGTATTGATAAAAAAGATGAACCATGCCATTACATGAGTTGAATTAGCAAATGCTATATATATATGTATATGAGATACCATTGATATGTACTTGAACATTTGGAAGCTAGTAGATGTAAATGAAGAATGATTAAATTCGTATTATCGATTTGATATATATATGTTTATAACATTACTTGTTACATTTCTTGCATTTTAACTACTCATATTAAGTTCAAATTGTTCGAATTATAGAAATACCACTGAGTTATACTCAGTGTGCGGTTTGTTTTCCATGCGCAGTTAGGTACTTTTAGCTTATCGTCGACACAACATCTATCAATGAATCCCGAGCTCAAGTATGGTGATGTTTAAATTTGTAATGGCATGTACCTAGGAAGTCTTTCTTTGAGGTTGCTTATAATGTAATAATATTTTGGTTTTCTAGTGATATGATGATTATGTGTATATATGGTAGTGGTTGAGGCTATGTTGGCATACTAGCTTAGCTTAATGTTTTGGTAGGTGGTAGTTTAAAGTTTAGTAGCTTAAGTAGCTAAATGTTAGTCCAATTATGGTAAAATTTGGTATGAACGGAAGCTTTGAATGATTGATGTTTGCTAGTATGTTTGATGATATAGAATGTGGTACCAATGAGAGTACATTGGGTAGACACTTAGGATGGTTGTTTCGGCTTGTTTTGAGCATGTGTAATAGTGTTTTGAATAGATTAAATGGCTGATAATTAAGTTGTTCAATGTCCAAGTAAGCATAATTTGGTAAACTTGAGTTTCAAGGTACATTTAGGTGCACACTGCCTGTCACACAACCGTGTGTCACACACGGGCGTGTGCCCTGAGCATCTTGAAAAATAGTATAGGTATAGTTTCCACACGGGCTAACACACGGCCTGCGACACGACCGTGTGTCTCAAGTCAATGAGTTACACGGGTAAAGACACGGGCTGGGACACGGCCGCGTGTCCCAACTTTGAAAGTCACACGGTATGGGGCGTTTCACACGGCCGTGTGTCCCTTGTTTCTAGGTATTTTTGAAATTGCCCTAAAACTTTCAAAATTGTTCCAAATTAGTCCATGTTTGTTCATAGGCTATTTTTAGGAAAAAATATACTCGAATTAAGGCCTATAAGATTTTTTTACTCTGATTTTGAATGAAATAGCAAACCTAAGCTAGGTAAAGTAGGCCATTCTACTAATATCATTGAAGGTAGTAGTAGTCAAAGTATGGTTCAATACTCTGATGCTAATAATTGGAGTAGTCTTATTATACATCCAACTTCTAGCTTTCAAGATGAGATAAATAGTGATAAGAGTGTAGACAATGGCAGACCAAGTTTAGCATTGCATAGCATGACTCATTATTCGATTGTATAAGACATTATTATGGAAATATTAAATTAGCATGTATTGCTCCCTGTATGATGTGATGTAAATAGCCGTCTTGTAGTTTTTATTTTTGACGTGATTGAATGTGATGATTGGTTGTAATTCCTATGACCCTAATCAAACGACGGAAAGGGATTAGGGGTGTTACAGTTCGGGATCGATCTTGGGGTTTAAGATTTCATATTTGAGGCTAATTTTAATGAGGAAAAATACTAGCAAGATGGTAGAGAAGATGTTAATAAATCTTGAGACAAAAAGAAAAAGAAAGAGATGGTAAAACTAGGTGTAGGCGACGACAACAATGGAGGAAGAAAGAAAAAAAAATTGAAGATCAAGGAGGAGTGGAGAGGGGAGGAACGACTAGGGTGAGTAAAAATAAAATAAAGGCTTATTATTCTGTGTAAAATTAACATTTATACATATGATTACAAGGGTATGGATGGCACACATTAAAAATAAAGGATTTTGTAAAAAAAATAATTATTTTGTATGGGAAAGGATTCAAACTTGGGACATTAATTTAATTTTCATACTTTTGCATTTATCAATTACCACTAGGCTATTTCCTTATTTTTGAAATAATTTTGCAATATTTATTTTAAAAACAAGGCATGTCACATACTAGGGTTTGAGGCAAAATTAGCAAAATAATAAAAATGGTGAAAGAGAAAGGATTTGAACTTGGGTTTCAAGGAACGTTTCACTAACACTTAACTAACAAACCAATACCTCATTTATTCTTAAAAACGTATAGATAATCTCAAAAATTAGGGCATGATCATTCTCTCTCGATTCTTAAACTCAATTCTACTAACCCCGATTTTTGGGATGTCACAATAGTGAAATTTAACTTTACTTGGTGCGTGTTGTCCCTTTTATTTTGGCATATATGACACTTCTAAAATCTTTTACCAGCTCTTCTCTTTCAATCAATCAAGTAGTTGTAATTATTTATATTCCTAAAAAAAATTATTTATAAGAATTGCATATCCAGTTATCTAATTATTAAATTAAGGAATTCAAAATAAATTTTAAAATTTTGGTAAATGTGACCTTAAGCAATATTATTAGGAAACACCTGAATTCAACAATATTGACTTTAGAGGAGTATAACAACAACACAACCAAACAATGAAAAAAATATTTGACTAATTAAAACCTTTTTAAGGGAAGATATGGATGGATGGATGATGCAAAGCATTGACTATACTTATATTGGTTGAGTTTTTTAGTGCAGCAAGCAACTTAATGAAAGCTTGAAGTCAACTATTTTAGGCAGGTTCAGCCAAAATAATTAATTATTTCAACCCCTTTGTCAAACATGTTGCTAATAGGCTAATGCTCCTTCAATCCAGCTTAGTAAATAATTCTCTACACAAACCCTAAATATCATTCATTAATGGCTCTTTGCCTTTTTTACAGACTTACGATATCTTGTTGATTACATATTCAACTGACATTTTTAAATTGGTTTTTTTTTATGTTATTAATGTTTAGTATTCATGATTACTCTTCTTAATAACGTCGTTTTTAAAATTTAAATCTATATTCTCACATAAAAGTACAACGTACCTTAACATTGCACTAATTAAACCTTTTCCTCCTCAATATTAATCTTATGTAAAATTATAGGGGACCCAAATATGTGGTGCCTAAATCTTAAATGAGTTATCATTCTTGATTTGTAAATAAGTATAATGTTGATATTTCATAAAAGTCGTCATCATACCCTTTATACTCCCCACTTTTTCTTTCTTTACTTGATCAAACTTATCATTATCAAATTGAGCTTCCTCATTTGTACCAAAATAATTTGAGTTTGTTCGCAATGTCTTTTAAATTAAGAGGCGACATATGAATTCACAAATCACCCCATCATCTATCTTACCAAAAAGATTTAGTTTATTAATTTGGTTTTTATTTTTTAAAAAGTTAAATTTAATTCTCGAATCTGTTAAAAAAAAGTTGAATTTAATCATCAACATTTAAAAAAAAAATCAACTTGTTGTTTTTCTTAAACAAAAATACTGACCAAAAAATTAAAATTTTAAATATAGCAGCTCGCATGGCAATGCACATGTACTCCATGCTATTTTTCTTGAACTTTTATGAACTTTTTATATTTTTTGGAATATTTTTTATAAATTATAAATTATTTTTTGACGTGACATATAATACAAATAGTGTCATGTCAACATGAAGTATGCGTGAATTGTCATGCTAATATCGTTAAAGAATTAATGTTTTAGTCAGAATCTTCGTTCAAGAAAGCGATTTGATTATTTTTTGAAAGGTTAATAACTAAATTTAGTTTAAAAAAGAATAAGAGTTTAATTGATAAAAGATGTAAACGTTAAGGGTTAAGTTTGATATTATTTCTTTTTGTTTATACAATACTTACTTCTATTCATATCAAATAAACATAATGTTTTTATCACTAGGTTAAGAGGTTGTTGATTATTATTTAATTTATTTATATTTTAATATATAATAATTTGTATTATATAAATTTGGACATATTTATATAGTGATAAGGTGTTCATATTTTAAAAAAATAATTTTGATAATTATTATTTTTAAAAATATGGATAGGCAAAAAGACAAACATCCCATAAAATTTTGAGGTATGAAGGGTGAGGCCGGGCCATTGCCCATAAATTTCCATTTGTTACTGAAATCTATTTGTACGGAGCTTGGGTTGATTCGAATATTTATGATTTTATAATAAAAACATTGATTAAAACTCAACCCAAATAGATAACAGTTGTTAAATTAAAGGATGAAATGGGTGGGTGATTGATCCAATGTAAGGCTTATGTAGATGCATATGACAATGGTGGCATTGGATGTTACACCATGCCACTTTCGATTCACTTGTTCCCTGCAAACACCAGCCAACGATATCACAGTTTCTGATGATTCCCATCACCTCTCTGCACCTGAATGCCTTGGGAAATTGGAATTACGCAATCAAATCATTTGAAGATCTTTTTCCCCCTAAGAAAGACTGACTTTTTAGTTTTCAGGAAGGATTTTTGTCATAAACAACAATACTAATCAATTTATATATGATATTAATCGATATGTTATAGTTTAAATTTACGAAAATTATAGATTTAGTTTATGTTGTTTAATTAAATTTGATGATTAGTTTTGTATTATATATAAAATTGTAGGTTTAATTTATATTATTTAATCAAATAAGTTTTAGTTTTCATATGTTTCAAATTTTAAATGATAATTAAATGGTGGTTAAATGATGCTTTTAGACACTATGTCTATGTAAGATCTATTGATGAAAATAAACTTGTATTTGTTTATTTAATTATATTAAATTTTGTCACACCAATTCATCATTAATAAAGTGAGGGTTTAGTCGAATCGGGATACAAACTTGTTGTCAATGGTTGGACCAGTTACATTGGCCTATTTGGTAATTAATTGGATTTGATATATAATATAATAGTTCTCATGAATCAATTGTTCATTTTAATTCTTTAGATTACGTATTATTTCGATTATCTATTAATATAAGTTGTTGTTTAGCAATATAGTTCTACCATATAATGCAACTTAATATTATTTAAACCTTATATAATCAATGAACTTGTCACATTCCAAAAATCGAATTAGAAGAAATTGGATTAGTGAAACGTTAGAGTAGTCATGTCCTGATTTTTAGTTTTGATCGTGAAAATTTGTTAAGTAAATTGATTTGTTTTAGTTGTTAAGTGATTTGGATGTGTGTTTAAGGTCTTGCGGTCAAATCTCTCTCTTTAAAAGAATTTGTTAATTTTGTCCCTATCTTTATCTCTGAACAAGTGACTCAAATTTAATTACTGTGCAAGTTTGATAAGAATGAGCTTGCTAATCTAGTGGTAAGGCTTTAGTTTACTCTTTGGTCTTGTATTTGAATCCTTATGTGTGTAAAATGAAAATATTTTTATTTCCCTTTATGTGTATTTTTGTGGTTAGGATTTGAATTAAAATAAGATATTTAATTTTTGTTTAAATTTTATCTAAATCCCTAAATTTTCTTACCCTTGAACCGTCCACTACCCCAACCCCAATTCACGTTTGTTTTCTTCATGTTGCTTTTTAACATGTTGTATTTTTTTTTTCTTTTCTTTCCCTCTCCTATTGGCTTATTCACCTTTCTTTTATTTTATTATTCTCATAATTGCAACAATCTGTTTTACTCCTCTCTTTTNNNNTGAATTGCTACTCCATTTTGATTTCATCTAGACGCCAAAATTTTTATCCCTTGTGTCATTCTGTTTTCATTTAGACTCCATCTTAACAATTTTACTATTGAGTTGTGTTGGGGACGAGGAGTTTGGTTATCGTCTCAGGTAAGTTAGTACGTGTGTTTTTAGGTGGAAAGGTTATTTAATTTGTGTTGATAAGAATATTGGAAGTTATTATTGTTCTTGAGCATTCAGAATTAATTATGCGATTTCCTTGGTAGGAGAAGTTTGTGAGGCACACAATTGTTCACCGATTTCTTAGTTGCTGTTTTTTTTTTTCTCTTTTCTTCCTTCGACTAGAGTTCTGGGGTAAGTCCTCTAATATCGTTTTAGAGGTTTGGTTTAAGTGTTTAAATATCATATGTGTTCTTCGTCATTGTTCGATAGTTGCTAATTAGGTTTGGATATGAAAGTCGTATGCAATTTTAACATTGTCGTGGTGTGTCGACATTCAACAGCTTTCTGGTGTGTGAAAACTAACCTGATTTATTGCTTAAAACTCGTGTAAAATGCGAAACAGGGGTTGTTTTTGAAACTTTTCAGTGCCACATAGCCGCATGCCAAGCCATGTGGTAGACCGTGTAGGGCACATAGCCGTGTGAAATCATGTAGGCCATGTGGGTAGGTCGTGTGGGGCACACGATCATGTGAAATCATGTAGACCGTGTGGGTAGTCCACGCGAGCTATTTTTTGGACCGTGTGGACCACACGGGCTAGCTTTTTGGGCCGTATGGACCTTTTGGTCCAATTTTAAAGCCTAATTAGGGGCCGACTAAAGGACTCTGAATTTGGGTTCGAGGCATTATGTAGGCCTAGAAAAATATAAATGTCAGTAAAACAAACATGGGTAAGTGTGGGAAGTAAGTTAAATAAATTTCGATAAGTATAATAATGCGACATGATCTGCTATAAGTAGGTACGTGAGTTAAGCATGACTATTTTGTAAACCATATGTGTTATTCATATTCCGTTATCTGTTCTGATAATCTATCCGATCCGATCATGTAATATGATATGCTATGATCTGTATAAATAATGTGTAAGTTACGTTTCGAATAATATCTATTTATGTATGCGTGCATACAACCTATGTGACATTTATGTATGTTAAAATGAGTTTGCATATGCATTGGGGTGGGTTCTAATTTGTTGGAGGAAGTGTTTTCCGGCAGTATTACTGCATTTTTGGTGGTTAAACCGTAATATATGTTTGGCAGCTCAACTGCACTATTATGAGTGGCATACGACCACGACCCAGTGTGATTGGATGGATGGACTCTTGAAGTCCTAATTGGCGTGATTGGTTGGATGGAGTTGGTGTGTAGCGGATCGGGTAGGATCTATGTCTGCATTTGTTCTGGTCTGATATGACATGCCGATATGATATTTGTGTTTTCGAAAACATGACATTCTGATCTGATATATGTTTCTGAAAATATGATATTCCGATCCAAAATATGTTCCGAAAATACAACATTCTGATATGTTATTAGTACATTAAAGTAAAGTTTTGTGATCATATTTACGTGTGCTTGTTAAATAAAAATTATGCTAGTGGGTTGAGACACACATTGGGCTCCTAACTCATTTATTTGTTTAATACATTTCAGGTTAACTTCTAGCTTAGGATCATACGGTGTGCGGGAGCTCGAATTGGTTACCAGATAAAATATTTGTGGATTTATGATTTAATTATTTTTGGACTGTAATCCGTTTTTGGGCCTGGGTTTGGTTTTTGTTTTATTCGTCGGCATTTAATAATTTTAAGCACTAAACTACAAATCACACGAGCTAACAAATTAGATTTCTGTTTTCAAAACTAAAACAAATTTTGAAAATGTTCCGCTACAAGGTTAAGTAATCATTTAAGTATTTTCTGAAAATAAAATATATGGTTTGTAACGAATGATTGTTTTAATATTGGAAATTATTTGCTATCGCTAGTAGTTTCAAAACGTGAGATTTTGAATGTGTATTCTGGGTTTTAAATAAGTGTTTTCGAACTTCGATTTTTCTAATCATCTATGGGTATTCTGCCAAAATTTTATGTTTTTGAAACATGAATTGAGTTTGATTTGAACCGAAGCTTTGAACGAGTTGATGTAATTCCTCAGTATCTGGTCATAACTTCTAGGCTGGATTTTGGAGTGTTACAAAACTAGTATTTACTTTTTTATTTTGCTTTTCATTCAAAAACTATTGAAAACAATTATATAAAGATATAATAAATTAATTACGAAACTTTATTTAACCGGTCTGTTCGAAAAATTATAAGAAGAATAAAATTCAGTGCACTAAGGGCACAAAATCCTAACAAGTCTCAACTTAGTTGAGGAATTACCAAAACCCTTCCTTTTATAAAATAATAAGACTTAATTGTACTAGACCTTCTCAAACGATGACCTTCGTTCTAAGTTGAACTCCCAAACTTTAAAGTGTTCTTATATCTCAAAACTATTGATATTATATCAATTAGGCTCTTCAATTTTTAAAATCATTAATTTAATCGTTAAATGACATGCCAAATTTTATATGACATAATTTAAAATGAAAATTTTAAAGAAAAGTAAAATGTTACCGCATAACTTTTAAAGGTAAAAATTAAAAATAAAATAAAATCTAAAAGAGAAAGTGAGTGAGCAATAAAGTTTTTGTAAAAGCTTCAAAAACCTCATAATCAAGATTTTTACAACATCCATTTTTATAATATTCATTATTCTTTAAACTTTTGATTTTAAACTATGCCACATAAGACTTAACATCTCATTTAATGGTTAAATCAATTATTTTAGTAATGGAAGGACCTTATTAATATAATCTTAATAGTTTGGGGGATGTAATTAGAATGTTTTAAAGTTTGAGGATCAATTTAAAACAAATAATGTTATAGTTTGGGGATGTATGATTCAATTAACTTAAATAATAAACATTATTGTGAGTTTATTTTTATCATTTCAAATCATGTTGGAAAAAATTGCATTTGATGGGATTTAAACCCAAAACACTATAAATTTTTTTTTTGTATATTTACCATTTCAACTAAAATTTTATTTATTACATAAAATTTTTACTTACATGATGGACCTGATATTGTAATATTTAAAATAATTGAGTTTCTTAAGAAGCTGAAGGAAATAACTACGTAACTTTTTTATTGATAAAAAGTTAGCTAAAAAAATAAATTGATTAAGAGTGAATAAGTTTCAAGATAGAGAAGATTTTTTATTTTTTATTTTACAAAACATAAATACTCTTATTTTAATTTAAGATTTTGTTGACTCTATTTTTTATTTTTTACTGATGAGATTTACGTAACAAGTGATACTAAATTAAGGCTTTACTTGGTAAAATAAAAGAAAATTAAAAAGATGAAAATTTTAAGGAATAGAAAAATAGAAAGATGAAAAATATAATTTTTCTTTGTGTGCTTGGTAGGAAAAAGGGAAAAATTGAAAGAAAATTACCCATCCATTGCTTGGTAGAGTTGAAAAATGTAATGAAAGAAAATAAGATATTTAAAAAATGCATAATTTTGAATTAACATACACATCTCTCTCATTTTCTCTCATCTCATCTTTCCAATTTAAAAATATTGATTTTTATGCATTAAAATTAAGACGGAAAATGGTAATTCCTCTTATTTCTTTCCTCCCACTTTTGAACACTTAAAATTTATATTCTTTTTACTTTTTCCTTCCCTCTTTCCATTCTACCATTTTTCTATTCAATTAAACAGACCCTAAATCTATTAATATCTATTTATTTATGTTATTATAATTCTTTTTATTAAATTTGATGTGAATAAAGAAAGACATCAACTTAATTCCATGAGAAAAAAAAAAGTACACCAATCCAATTAAACTTATTATGAGAAAGTCAAGTTAAAAGTACAAAATAAGTAGGGTATTCAAGTTTTAAAATTTTCAGTAACAACTTATCACAAATAAACATTCAACTAAAACTACTATTGTTATATAATCTATATTAATATTTAAAATTTTTATTAAAAGTTAGTGTCACCTCAATCCAATTTTAATTTAGTTGTGAAATTACTAAAAACTTAAC
>JABEZY010272625.1:0-15246 GCA_013467495.1 Gossypium gossypioides
TAAATATAAATATAAATATAAATATAAATATAAATATTAATTTGTTTTATTTAAATCTGGTGTTTTTACATAAATATAAATATTTGTTTATATTATTTGTTCAGATCTTATATTTAATATAATTATTTATATTTATATCTATTCGCTAATGTGTTTTGTCCAACAATCTTAAGGTATTTTCCTTATTATTTTACAATTATCAAATCCGAGTCGAACGAGACACCAAGGCGAAAAGAAAAAAATAGTATTTTGTTTGAGAATAAAAATTAAAATTCAATAAAACCTGTTTCGGGATTTATTCCTGTCGTTCAGCAGATTTTAATCCATTTTGATTTTGTTTCCAAGCGAGAATTAATTGAATAATTCTGTTTCGAGATTTATTGCCATCGTTTAACAGATTTTATTCGATTTTAATTTTGTTTCCAAACGAGAATTAATTGAATAATTATGTTTCGGGATTTATTCCCGCTGTTTAACAGATTGTATTCGATTTTGATTTTATTTCCAAACGAGAATTAATTGAATAATTCTGTTTTGGGATTTATTCCCTCCGTTTAACAGATTTTATTCGATTTTTATTTTGTTTCCAAACAAGATTTAATTAAATAATTTTGTTTCGGGATTTAATCTTTTCATTTAACAGAATTGATTTTGATTTTGGTTCAGAATTTTAATTGTGCCATTTAACAAAATCAAAGGATAATATAAACTGAAAATTAAATTTTCTGTTTATTATGGCCTTAATTGTATTTTTAAAATTTTGACATCAAAGAAAAAGAAATTTATCAACGGTGAATTAAAAAAGAAAAAAAAGTATTTTGTTTGAGAATAAAAAAGAAAAAAAATTAATTGTAGTCCAACAATCTTAAGACATTTTCCTTATTATTTTACAATTCTCTAATTTGAGTCGAACAAGACACCAAGGCGAAAAGAAAAAAAAATAATCTGTTTGAGAATAGAAAATTAAAATTTAATAAAATCTGTTTCAGGATTTATTCCTGCAGTTCAACAGATTTTATTCCATTTTGATTTTGTTTCCAAACGAGAATTAATTGAATAATTCTATTTCGGGATTTATTCCCGCCATTTAATAGATTTTATTCGATTTTAATTTTGTTTTCAAACGAAAATTAATTGAATAATTCTGTTTCAGGATTTATTCCTGCCGTTTAATAGATTTTATTTGATTTTGATTTTGTTTCCAAACGATAATTAATTGAATAATTTTGTTTCGGGATTTATTCCCCCCGTTTAATAGATTTTATTCGATTTTGATTTTATTTCCAAACAAGATTTAATTAAATAATTTTGTTTCGGGATTTAATCCTTCCGTTCAACAGAATTGATTTTGATTTTATTTCAGAATTTTAATTGTTCCGTTTAACAAAATCAAAGGGTAATATAAACTGGAAATTAAAATTTCTGTTTATTGTGGCCTTAATTATGGCTTTAAACTGTGAAAGCTTAAATTGTAGCTTTAAAATTGTGACATAAAAGAAAATGAAATTTATCAATGGTGAATTAAAAAAGACAGTATGAGAATGCATGTCAAGGATTGGTTTTCTAAAAGACTTGGCATATAAGCGTGCCAAGTGCACCACCTCTCTTTCAGAGTTACCTACATCATGCATTGTTTTATTATGTTTTTCGATTAGACCGTGTAAACTTTTATTTTGAGTTTTATTATATGCCTGCGGTCTAACAAAAGTTGATAATTTTTCTAATTCTGGTTTCGTTTCTAAAATCTTAACAAAAAATGGAAACTCCCATCAATTCAACCAATTCGTAATCTGAAGCTTTGGTTCAAACGCAATCTTCGATTCAAAACTCAGTTTTGTTGGTGGCGGCTGCTATTAGCCACAACGAGAAACCTGCAAAATTATCGGGACAGAATTTCAAAACTTCTCAATAGAAAATGCTATTTTATTTGACAATGTTGAACTTGGCCAAATTTTTAAAAGATGACCCTCCTACTGTTAAAGAGGGCAAGGTAGATAAAGTTACCGCTTTCACTACTGTTGAAGCTTGGAAACATTCTGATTTCCTATGTCAAACTACATCCTGAATGTATTTTCAGATGCATTGTACGAAACATATAGTCTTAAGAAAACAGCTAAGGAATTATGGACATCATTGGACCATAAATACAAAACCGAAGATGCTAGAGCTAAAAAGTTTTTAGTTGATAAATTCTTGAATTTTGTCATGATTGATTCTTAATTAGTTGTGAATCAAGTGCAGGAACTTCAACTGATCATTCATGGAAGTCTTGCAAAAGGAATGGTGATAAGTGAATCATTTCAAGTGGCAACCATTATTGAGAAGCTGCCTCCTGTTTGGAATGATTTCAAGAATTACCTAAAGCACAAAAGGAAGGAAATGATAGTGAAAGATTTAATTGTCAGGCTTTGGATTGAATAAGACAATAGAGGTACGGAAAAAAGGCTCAACAAAGTAGCAAATGTCAATAGTGCTAGGGCAAATTTCGTAGAAGTCAAGAAGGACTTAAAGAAGGGAAAACAACCTCAGAATAGGTCTAACTGGGACAAAAATATGGCGTTTCCAAGAAGCAAAAATTTGAAGGGAAATGCTTCAAATGCAACAATATGAGGCACAAGTCATCTGACTGTTGGATTCCAAAGAAAGTTAGAGCTAACGAGGCGAATGCTGTAGAAGAAATTTCCGAGGAAGTGTTTGATATGGACTTATGTGTTTGACATATGCTAGAACCGTGTTTCTGGAACACTCCTAAGTTTACATAGTTTTAGGATGATGTTTGAATCCCAAGAGCTAATTTTGTCTAAAGAGGGAATATTTGTGGGAAGGGGATATGTATTAAATGACATGTGGAAACTTAATGCAATCTTTATAAAAGAAAAGACAATGAATAAGAATGTCGCTTCTTCCTCTGTTTATATGCTTGAGTCATTTGATTTATGGCATGGTAGGCTCGGACATGGTAATTACGATACTTTACAAACATTAATTAACTTAGAGTGCATTCCTTCGTTTCACATTAATTATAATCATAAATGTGAAACATGTGTTGAGGCAAAATTAACAAGGTCTTGATTTCAAACTGTTGAAAGAAGTATAGAACCACTTGACCTAATACATAGCAATGTTTCTGACTTAAAATTTGTTCAAACGGGAGGAAGGAATAAATATTTTATTACCTTCATTGATGATAGCACAAAATATTGATACATATATTTGCTTAAGAGCAAAGACAAAGCTATAGAGAAATTTATTCTCTATAAGCAGGAAGTTGAAAACCAACTTAATAAAAAGATTAAGATGGTGAGAAGTGATCGTCGTGGTGAATATGTTGAACCATTTGATGAATACTATACACAACATGACATTATTCATTAAGTAACACCACCATACTCTCCTTAATTAAATGGAGTAGCCAAACGAAAAAATCGAACTCTAAAGGAAAGGATGAATGCCTTGCTAAAAAGCTTTCGCTTATCATAGAAAATGTGGGGGGAAGCTTTTATATGAAATAATTACATTTTAAATAAGGTGCCCCACTAAAAAAAGGACAAGACACCATATGAGTTATGAAAAGGTAGAAATCCATTCTACAACCACTTGAAAGTGTGGGGGTGTCTTGGTAACGTAATGTATAATGGTAAGTCAAGACATATGCGTCGTTAACACAATACCATTAGACAACTAATATAAAATGGGGTTATCTCTACCGATTTTGTAAAATAAAAATATGACATTGCGAATCCGCTAACTAAAAGCTTAAACCGAGATCTGGTTGATAAAACATCAAAAGGAATGAGACTAAAGCCCATGGAAATTAAAGGTGCTACGTGAAGGAGAACACAACCTAGTTAACTGGAGATTCGAATATCTAGGTTCAAAAAGACAACCTAATTGCATAAGCCTTGTGAGGTCACTGTGGGGGTTCTTATCCCAAGTCTGTTCCTATGAGTGAAGTGGGGTCGCTTTGAGGAGGCTATTCAGGCGTAGTTCTCTCAAACTCTTGCAAAACTAGGAAGATGTTCACGACAATATGAACATACCCATGAGAACTAAAAACCTTACTAGGGAGGTAGTTGTGTGAGGTATATCATCATTTACACAAATGACAGAATAGTTCAAGGACATCACGTCTATTGGTCAGCTAGTAAAGTTGTAACACTCCAAACCCGGCCTGGATGTTATGGTCGAATCTGGGACTATTACGAAGAACGGCTTTGAAATCATTTTTACCGTGTTGAAATTTTCCATATAACTTGTTCTAAAATAGAGTCCACGTTTTATAAAACACGTTTTTATTATAATCATTAAGGAAAACATCGATAGTCTACTCCTACAGAAAAACTTATCTTGCAGCGAAAGTTTGAAATCGTTATATTAGAAAACCGAGCTTGTGTTTCCAGGAAAACATTTGTTTGCGTAAACCATTGTTTTCCTAAATCGTTTTGTTGAAAGTCATTGAATAAAAATCTAAACAATTTTCAAAATCTAGAAATTTAAACCAACAGTCCAGAGAGTCCAAAACTTACAAAATTCTCAAAATAATCCAGAATTTAAATAAAATCATTAATTAAACTAGTTCGCGAACTAGTGGTCATCGCTGAGACTCCGTCGCACCTATCCATTTATGTTTGAGGATTACCTGAACAAAACAGAAAAATAGATGTGAGTTTTCATAAACTCAGTGTGTAACTTAACAGAGACTTGCATACACATAAACTCAAATTTCTCATGTAGCAGATCAGATACGGACATAAGTCCTTAATAGAATCAGAGAATATCATAATCGGATTATTAAAAACATACAGATATGCACAATCCTTCCCCCATCCTCTACACACCATCTCCAACCATCCTAACACACCATGTGGGGTATAAAACACCCACCCATCCTTACCACATAGTGTCTTTACGACACTTATCAGAATAGTTTGCAGCCAAGGTGCCAGTATATCGGCGAAATGTCTTATCACAGAACACTTCCTCCACATATACAAATCTCACCCCATATACAGATACAAAATACATATATACAGATATAATAGAATTATCGTGTCTAACATACTCATATACAGATATAATACATGTTATTACAAAGTAGTAAAATCATACATATCAATTTCTTAATACTCAAATCGATCTATTAGAATAGTAGATCTCATGCATTAGGGTTTGTTTTGCCCTTACCGACCCTACGGAAGGCCCACAATCGATCGAAACAATGTGTGTGACACTAAGGAGAATTTTAGAATTTTGGGCCGACATGCCCAAATTGGCCTTGCCTGTGTGACCCACAGACTTGGCCCGCAGCCCACACGTACATTTGGCATGCCCGGTATGGGCCCACACGCCCAAATCAGCCGAGTACATGCCCGTGTAGCGTTGACAGGAAACTTTTTTGGCTTTCGCTGAACCTCGTTTTCTCATGTTTTCGTTACATACTTGGTTCGTTTTTGATACAAAAGCAATCCCAATACTACCAAAACTTATAAGCAACATTCCCATGACTAATTAGCAACCAATTTACAAATTCAACAACGTAAAATTGAATAGCGCACACAAACTTACCGCCGATAAAAATAGCTATTGACACGGTTTAGGCCGTTGAAACGAATTTCACAGGTTCACTGCCTTCTCCTACGAAAGAAAATTCATAACGATCAAAACACCTAATTACACACCCCTACGCCTTTTCAAAAGAAAATTCCACAATTGATTAATAGAGAATGAAAGTGAAAATAGGATGCAATAAGTCACCCACCACTTACCAAACGGAACAAATGAACCACGATTATGAAGTAGAGTAATGTGAATAAAGAATTTTGGCAGAGTCAAAGGGAAATGAAAGAAAATCGACAGAGCATAGAAAGGGAAGAAAGAAAAACGTTAGAATAAGGGGAATTTCGGGAAAAGGAAAAAAAGATAAAATAAAAATAAAAATAAAAATTATTTAATTTGACTACACTTCTACTAACTCTCAACTCTCCAATAACCCACTAACAACCTAACTAACTCAAAGTTTCACTTCCACCAAATCTCTATCACACAACCAAAGAAAAATTTAACATTCATGCTCATACGAGGATTCAAACACTAGACCTTAAGGCAAGCTAACATCTTACCACTCAAATCAATAGGGTTATTCTTATGTGAGTTTACCGAAAATAAAATATAAGCCCAATTTCCAAAGAATAGGCCAGGATCAAAAATAGATTACCCTCACAAAGTGGGACTTGAACCCAAGACCTCAAATACATAATCAGAACACTTTACCATTGAATCAAATACTCATTTTATGATAAAGTTCACAGAAACAAAGTTAAATTAGTCAGGGCATTACACTCTACCCCTTAAAAGAAATTTTGGCCTCGAAATTTACCTAATCCGAACAGATGAGGATACTACTGATGCATCGAGTCCTCAAGTTCCCACGTAGCTTCCTCAGTGCCATGATTCTGCCATATTAACTAACGAAATTGACTTCTTCCTCAGAATCTTTACATCTAGGTCTAAAATCTGAACCAGCTCCTCCTCAAATGTCAAATTCAGTTTAACCTTGATCTCTTTAATAGAAACAACGTCAGATGGGTCAGACCAATACCGCCTCAACATAGAGATGTGAAATACGTCATGAATACGGTCTAATTCTGAAGGTAACTCTAATTGATAAGCGATCGGTCCTACATGCTTCAGAATTCGATACAGCCCAATGAACCTAGGGCTCAACTTGCTCTTACGTTCGAACCGCAAAATTTCTTCTACGGAGATACCTTAAGAAAAATGAAGTGACCCACAGAGTATTCGATATCCCTCCTTTTAAAATATGCATAGGACTTCTTTCTATCAGAAGCTGCCTTAAGACGATCCCGTATCAATCTGACTTTGTCTTTAGTTTCAAAAACCAACTCAGGACCCAAAACTCGTCGCTCACCCAACTCAGTCCAACACAACAGAGTATGACACTTACGAGCATACATAGCCTCGTAAGGTGCCATCTGAATGCTAGACTGGAAACTATTGTTGTAGGCGAACTCAGCTAAAGGCAAAAAATCCTCCTAACTCCCTCGAAAATCAATCACACAGCTCCGAAGCATATCCTTCAGCATTTGAATTAGATTCTCAGATTGACCATCAGTATGAAAATGGAACGTAGTACTAAAGTCCAAACTTGAACCCAGAGCTTCATGGAGTTTCTTCCAAAATCAAAAAGTGAAGCGAGGATCCCTATAAGAAATTATCAAAACCAGAATTCCGTGAAGTCTCACAATCTCAGAAATGTAAAGCTTGACCAACTTATGAAGAGAATAATATGTCCGAACAGTAATGAAGTGGGCAGATTTGGTCAACCGATCTACAATGACCCACACAGAATCCTTCTTAGTAGGTGTTAAAGGCAACCCACTAACGAAGTCTATAATTACACGTTCTCATTTCCATAAGGGAATCTTAACAGGTTGGAGCAAACCCGAATGTAACTGGTGCTCAACCTTAACTTGTTGGCACGTCAGACAACGAGAAACGAATTTTGTTACCTCCTATTTCAACCTTGGCCACCAGTACAGTTCACGAAAATTTTGATACATCTTATTTCTACCAGGATGCATAGCATAAGGGATAATATGCGCTTTCCTCAAAATCGACTGTCTCAACTCAAAGTCATTCGGTACACAAACCCATCCTTAGAAATAGAGAACCCAATCATTATTCAACAGAAAATCAGACGTGCCGCCACTCTTAACCTGACGAAAATGTGGAACCAGAGAATTATCCCCCAACTGCTTATCCCGTATCTGATCAATCCAAGTCGGCTTAACTTGCAACTCGGCTAACAGACTCCCATCCTCAAACTGACTTAGACGAGCAAACATCACCCTCAAATCAGACATTTCTCTACGACTGAGAGCATCAGCCACCACATTGGCCTTACCAGGATGATATTCTATCTTACAATCATAGTCCTTAAGCAGCTCAATCCATCTACGTTGCCTAAGGTTCAACTCGTTTTGAGTAAGGAGGTACTTAAGCCTCTTGTGATCAGTGTAGATGATACATCTCTCACCATACAAATAATGCCTCCAAATCTTTAAGACAAAAACCACGGCAGCCAACTCGAGATCGTGCATCAGATAATTTCCTTTTGTGAATTAAGCTATCGAGACTTGTAAGCCACAACCTTACCATCTTGCATCAGAACACACCCCAACTCAACATGTGACGCATCACTATAAACCATAAACTCCTTACCAAATTCAGGCTGTATCAGAACAGGAGCTTGAGTCAGAACAGATTTGAGCTTCTCAAAGCTTGATTGTTGCGCATCAGTTTAGATAAAAGGAACATTCTTACGTAGAAGCTTAGTCAGAGGAGCTACAATAAACAAAAACCCCTCAACAAACCTCCGATAATAACCTGCAAGCCTCAGAAAACTGCAGATCTCAGAAACATTCTTAGGTTGTTTCCAATCAAGTATAGTTTCAATCTTCCTAGGATCAATTCGGATCCCCTCAGTAGAAACCACGTGCCCTAGAAATGTTACTTCCCGTAACCAGAATTCATATTTGCTAAACTTAGCGTAAAGCTACTTTTCTCAAAGTATCTGAAGCACTACTATAAGATGCTCATCATGCTCATCCTCGGTCTTAGAGTACACAGAATATCGTCGATAAAGACTACAACGAATTGATCCAAATACGATTGGAAAACTCGATTCATTTGATCCATGAATGCAGCCGAAGCATTCGTCAAACTAAAGGGCATGACTAGGAACTCATAGTGCCCATAACGAATCCTAAAAGTCGTCTTATGAACATCAACTCTTTTAACCCTAAGCTGATGATGCTCAGAACGAAGATCTATCTTCGAAAATTCTGAAGCCCCACGAAATTGATCAAAAAAATCATTGATCCTTGGAAGTGGATACTTATTCTTCACAGTTAACTTATTCAACTGTCGATAGTTGATACACATCCTCATGGTACCGTCTTTTTTCTTTACAAACAAAATTGATGTTCCCCACGGCGACATACTAGGACAGATGAATCCACTATCCAGAAGCTCCTGAAGCTGAGCCTTTAACTCCGTAAGCTCTTTCGGTGCCATACGATAATGAGCGATGGATATTGGAGCTGTACTCGGTAGAAGCTCAATGCCAAACTCAACTTCTTAATTCAAAGGTAAACCCGATAACTCATCAGAAAAAACATCTGGATACTCCCTCATTATTTTGATATCCCCGATCGAAGAGTCCCTAGAAACTGAAACACTTACGAAAGCTAGATACGCTTCACACCAATTTCGAACCAATTTTTTGGCCACTAGAGCGGAGATTACGTTAGACAAGTAATTCCAAGGCCCGCTGATCACCACAACTTCCACATCACTCCCAGTTCTTAAAATGAACCTTTTAGTCGCACAATCCAAACTGGCTCAGTGCTTTACTAGCCAATCCATACTCAGAATTAAAACAAATTACCCAAATGATAGCTTTATCAGATTTGCCAGAAACACAACCCATTGCACTTCTAGGGGAACATTCCTATATAGTCTGTTTACTCGAACTGACTGATCCAGTGGACTCAATATAGAAATCTCACCCGAAGTACTCTCAATAGGAATCCCCAAATTATCAGAGACAGAACTAACTATATAGGAGTGTGTTGACCCTACATCTATCAAAGTAGTATAAGGGGCATCAAAAATAAGGAACGTACTCGTAATCACATCAGGGGCATCTCTGTCCTCTCGGTGTCAAGCAATATATACCAGCGCAGGTTGCCTCACCTCAGTCTAATTAGCACCTCTACCCGATGCTCTTTGTCCTCTGCTCAAACCATTACCACCCCTGGCCGGACCACGACCCATAGATGGTTACTGTATTGCCCTCTGAGGCTGAACAAAACCCAGACCTAGAGCTTGCATCTGATCAGAACGCTGTGGAAACTTTCTAATTCGATGATCCATCAACCCACAACATAGACATGCCCCTAATCTCCTCCAACACTCTCCCAGATGGCACCTACCATAGTCACTGCATGATAGAACCCCAGTAGGAGCAACTGAAACTCCCACTCTAGAAGGCCCATCAAGTCTGGTCCATTTTTTAGGCCTCTAAGTAGAATTAGAGGGCTCCGAATCACTCTTGTTCTTGCCTCTCTCATGATCCCTATTTTGACGCTCAATGCGTTTAACCTATTCGGTGATATTTGCCTTGTCTACCAAAACGACAAATTCTCGCTCCCTCTGTGGAGCAATCAAGACTCTTAAACTGTCCCTCAGACCGTCCTTAAAACGGACACATTTCTCATATTCAGATGCCACCATGCCTCGAGCTTAGTGACTCTGTTTCAAAAATTTGGCCTCATACTCGGCCACAGTCCTATCACCTTGAGTGAGATTCATGAACTCACGCTGACGAGCATCTATATAGCTCGCACCCACATACTTCCCTTGGAAGGCGGTCTTAAAATAATCCCAATTAAGATGACCCGGTTGAGTATCCTCCTCAACCGATAACCACTACTGGTATGCCTCATCGCGAAGCAAAGAAACTACAACCCTTCAGTTTCTGCTCAATAGTGCAGTCAATATCGTTTGTTATACTCTCGGTGGCCTCCAACCAATATTCGGCCATAGTAGGGGCAACTCCAGTTCGGATCCATTGGACCAGAGTTGTTCAATTATCGACCCATGACCCCCAAATCCAGAATGGGGTCCAACGACCCTCTTCAATACTCTTAGCATGGCTTGAGATAGTGCATCATTCCTAGCCGAGCGACTTTGAGACTCGATCTCGGCAGTAGGTGTAGCCGGAGTCTCGCTTGTATCCAGATTTGACATACTGCCGAATGAGGAAGACTCAGCTCGAGTTCCCCTACGGCGCCCACCGCGCCCACGAGTACCACGACCACGCGTTCCACGAGTGCTCATTTTTTCAAAGTTTTATCTATATTTCAAAATTTTTATGCATCAGTTTCAGTGTTTATTAAGAAATGTTTTATGCTTCAGAAATATTTCAAAAGTTTTAGTCTCTAACTAACTCAGTGTAGTTTCAGATAGTTCTAAGTACAGTATTTCTAAGTTCATAAATACTTACAGGACCAGCGTTGGAGACTCAGTGTACCACATGCTTTACTTAAAAGAACAGACTCTGTTTAAAAACCAATTCTTTTACAAATACTATTTTGAACCAAAAATTCACAGCCCGAGTTTTACAAACTGGCTCTGATACCACTAAATATAACACCCTAAATCAAGCTTGGACTTTACGGTCAAATTTGAGACTGTTACGAAAAAGGGCTTTGAAACAAATTTTACCGTGTTGAAATTTCCCGTATAACTTATTCTAAAACAAAGTCCATGTGTTATAAAACATGTTATTATTATTATAATCATTAAGGAAAATACCGATAGTCTACTTCTATAGAAAAACTTATCTTGTAGTGGAAGTTTGAAATCATTATATTAGAAAACCGAACTTGTGTTTCCAGGAAAACATTTGCTTGCAAAAACCATTGTTTTCATAAATCGTTTTGTTGAATGTTGCAGAATAAAAATCTAAACAAATTTCAAAATCCAAAAATTTAAAACCAACAGTCCAAAGAGTCCAAAAATTACAAAACTCTCAAAATAATCCAAAATTTAAATAAAACCGTAAATTAAACTAGTTTGCGAACTAGTGGTCACCGTTGAGACTCCGTCGCACCTACCCGCCTATGTCTGAAGATTACCTGAACAAAATAGACAAATAGATGTATGTTTTCATAAACTCAGTGTGTAACTTAACAGAGGCTTATAGATACGGACATAAGTCCTTAACAGAATTAGATAATATCATAATTGAATTATCAGAAACATACAAATATGCAAAGTCCTTCCCCCATCCTCTACACACCATCTCCGACCATCCCAATACACCATGTGGGGTATAAAACACCCACCCATCCCTACACACCACATAGTGTCTTTACGACACTTATCAGAATAGTTTGCAGCCAAGTTGCCAGTATATCAGTGAAATGTCGCCTCACAGAACACTTCCTCCATATATACAAATCTCACCCCATATATAGATACATAATACATATATACAAATATAACAAAATTATCGTTTCTTGCATGCTCATAAATTAATATCATACATGTTATTACAAAGTAGTCAAATCATATATATCGATTTCTTAACACTCAAATCGGTCTATCAAAATAGCAGATCTCATGCATTAGGGTTTGTTTTGCCCTTACCGGCCCTACAGAAGGTCTATAATCGATTGGAACGATGTGTGTGACCCTAGGGAGAATTTTAGAATTTTGGGCCCACATGCCCGTGTAGCCCACATGTCCAAATTGGCCTTATCTGTGCGAGCCATACGGCCTGGCCCACGGCCCCACGCCTGTGTAGCCCACATGTCCAAACCCACACAGCCACACACTCACTTGTCACACGACCGTGTGTCACACACGACCAACCACATGGCCGGGCACATGCTCGTGTGGTGTCGACAGACAACTTTTTTAGCTTTCACCAAACCTCGTTTTCTCATGTTTTTTTTACACACCTGGTTCGTTTTTATGCAAAAGCAATCTTGAGACCACCAGAACCTATAAATAGCATTCCCACAACTAATTAGCAACCAATTTATGAATTCAACAACGTAAAACCGAATAGTGCACACTAACTTACCACCGATAAAAACAACTATTGATACGGTTTAGGTTGTTGAAGCGAAATTCACAAGTTTACTAACTTTTCCTATGAAAGAAAATTCATAACGATCAAAACTCCTAATTACACACCCCTACGCCTTTTCAAAAGAAATTTCCACAATTGATTAATAGAGAACGAAAGTGAAAATGTAATACAATAGGTCACCCACCACTTACCGAACCAAACAAAGGAACCGCGATTACGAAGGAGAGCATTGTGATTAAAGAATTTTTGCAGAGTCAAAGGGAAAAGAAAGAAAATTGACAGAGCATAGGAAGGGAAAAAAGAAAAACGTCAAAATAAGGGGAATTTCGTAAAAAGGAAAAAAAAGATAAATTAAAAAAAATGTATTTAATTTGACTACACTCCTACTAACTCTCAACTCCCCACTAATCTACTAGCAACCCAACTAACTCAGAGTTTCACTTCCACCGAATCTCTATCACACAACTAAAGCAAAAATTAACATTCATGCTCGTACAAGGATTTGAACACGAGACCGTAGGGCAAGCTAATATCTTACAACTCAAACTAGCAGGCTCATTCTGATGTGAGTTTACTAAAAATAAAATATAAGCCCAATCGCCAAAGAATAGGCCAGGATAAAAAATAACTTACTTTCCCAAAGATGAACTTGAACCCAAGACCTCAAACACATAATTAAAACACTTTGCCATTGAAAAATAATACTCATTTTATGATAGAATTCATAGAAATAAAGTTAAATTAGTTAGGGCGTTTCAAAAGTTAATATGCTTTCACAAGGGAAGCTTCAAGGATGCCTACCTATCCTAGTCAATATTTTTTCGTTAAAACTATCAATTTTCATTCATGTGGGGGATTGTTGGAAAAAATGTAATTCTTTGAAAACTTTTAGATATATTCTTGATTTGTAAAGGTGGAGAGTTGAATCATAAAATTATGGTATTATAGAATCATAAAATTATGATTTTATATTCTACTCCATGAGACCTTTATAACGGTATACCATATGCTCAAAATGAATGAGTGATGAATAAGAAATTGATGCTTAAAGTAAGTTCTTATGAATATTTGTTGAGGAAAAGAAAAGCTTAGAAATTGATGCTTAAAGTAAGTTCTTATGAATATTTGGTTTAAAAACAACTTCGATTCAAAACTCAGTATTGCCGGTGGCGGCTGCTATAAGACACAATGAGAAACCTATAAAATTCTTGGGACAAAATTTCAAAACTTAGCAACTGAAAATGCTATTTTATTTGACCATGTTGAACTTGGCAAAATTTTTGAAAGATAACCCTCCTACTATTAAAGAGGGCGAGGTAGATGATGTTACCACTTTTACTACTATTGAAGCTTGAAAACATTCTGATTTCCTATGCCGAACCTACATCCTAAATGGATTGTCGGATGCATTGTACGAAATGTATAGTGTTAAGAAAACAACTAAGGAATCATGGACATAATTGGACCATAAATATAAAACCAAAGATGCTGGAGCTAAAAAGTTTTTAATTGTTAAATTCTTAAATTTTGTAATGATTGATTCTAAATTAGCTATGAATCAAGTGCAGGAACTTCAACTGATCATTCACAGATTTTTTGCTGAAGGGATGGTGATAAGTGAATCCTTTCAAGTGACAACCATTATTGAGAAGCTGCCTCCTACTTGGAATAATTTCAAGAATTACCTAAAGCACAAAAGGAAGCAAATGCCAGTGGAAGATTTAAGTGTTAGACTTCGGATTGAAAAAGACAATAGAGGTACAAAAAAAAGGCTCAACAAAACTATAAATGTCAATGGTGCCAGGGCAAACGTCGTAGAAGTCAAGAAGGACTTGAAGAAGGGAAAACAACCTCAGAATGGGTCTTAACTAGGGCTAAAAGGTGGTGCTTCCAAGAAGTGAAAATTTCAAGGGAAATTCTTCAAGTGCAAGGATTCCAAAGAAAGTTAGAGCTAACGAGGCCAATGCTATGGAAGAAATTTCCAAGTGTCTGATATGAACTTATGTGCCTGACGAACACAAGAATTGTGTTAAGATGATGTTTGAATTCCAAAAGCTAATTTCATCTAAAAGGGGAATATTTATGGGAAGAGGATATGTATTAAATAACATGAGGAAATGACTGGCTGTTTAACGTAATAGCAATAATGTGCAAGCGTACACTGTCGATGCAAGTATAGTAGACAAATGTGAGTCTGTCGAATATCAATCCTAAGGGGTTGGTAGTCTTTTATCAATTAATGTCGGTGCAATAATTGGATATAAACGAGATAAATTGTAAGGATAGTTGTTGATGCAATAACTTTAAAAACAATAAAATAAAATATGATGATGATAAATTGGGATCCCCAACATGAATCTCAAAATACTAAGTACTCACAAGGTATAAAAGTATAGGTGATTGTCGATGCAATAAAATTCAATGTATATCTTACTCAGTGTTACTCCTCTATTTAATCTCAAGCTTAACATGCATATTAATCTTACCTTTCAATGATGGCAGTATGGCACTATTAAGAACAAGTGGACTAAATTCCTCTAATCCTCACTCAACTTCTGTTG
>JABEZY010272697.1:0-15206 GCA_013467495.1 Gossypium gossypioides
ACCTACTATAACACATCAACTAAAATAAATTCATTCAATGTACTTTCCCTGTCAATCACAACTTCAATCGATGAATACACTTAGTTCAGATCAATACCAACAATAATAATTCTTCCAATATTAATTTCACAATTTCACTTACCAATCATTACCGAATCGGAGAACGGCTTACAAATATCAGTACCTCGTATTTGGAAGCCCGAAGGTTGCACAGAAGCACATAAGTGCTAAATAGAAACTCGTAAGGGTTGAACGGAAGCTCATAAGAGCTGAATGGAAACCCATAAGGGTTAAACTGGAGCTCAAAAGAGCTGAACGAAAACCCATTATGGTTAAACTGAAACTCATATGAGTTAACAGAAGCTCGCGTAAGCTGAACAGAAAGTAAACACGAAAGTTCACAACAAATGCTGAACCTTGGTTTACTTGGGTAAATTGCCATCAATTCACCCTTTTCTATTCGCCACGCAACGATGGTACTCAATCCCGTGTTCCACTTTTACTGGATATTCATTTCAATTCATAATTTAACAATATTTCATTTTTCAACAATATGCTAAATACATAATAAATTTTACAACAGTACATTTTTCAATAATATATTAAATACGTAAAATCATTCATCAACTCAATATAATCATGAAACTATAACCATACGAACTTACCTAGGTTAATTTGTAAAATTTATAGTAGTTCAGGGGCTATTCTGTTAATTTCACTATTTCATGATTATTTACGGGCGCCTGATCTAAAATGTAAAATTATTCATTCATTAGTACACATTTCAGTTTCAGTTCACTTCACAATTAGACAAATACCCTAATTTTTTACAACTTTTACAATTTAGTCCCCTACTAATTAGTATACCAAATGAGCTAATTTGTCCCAATTGATAGTTTATCTAAATATTCTAAGCTATCTTAAAGCCCTTGATCAATAGATTTTAATACCAAACCCTAATATATATAACCTTTTCACAATTTAGTCCTAAAATCAATATCTATCCAAAACACTTTATAAAATCATCAAATAATAAAATAAAAGCTCTAAATCCATGATATTTCATAAAAAAAATTCAGTATTAATCCATAGTAACTTTCAAAATTACTAATAAAATCAAAAGCTAATGAAATAGATAATTGGACCAAATTGTAAAAGTCTTAAAAACACAAAAATTTCAAGAAAAGAGCAAGAATTGAACTCACTTGAAGTAAAAATATGAAAAACCAGCTTTAAAAGCTCTCTTATGGCTATTTTTTGCTGAACATTGATGAAGAAAATGTCTAGAATTCAATTTGGTCATTTGTTTTATTTTTAATTCCAACTAATTTACCATTTTGCTCTTAGTTCACACTATTTCATTGTTTCTTATCTACACTCATGCCATTCAGCCTTCCTAGTTTAGGCTTATTTACCCTTCAGGTCCTCCCTCATTTAACATTTAATCCATTTAATCATAATTTCTTTAATTAGCAAGTTTTAAACCTTTTTCAATTTAGTCCTTCTTAATTAATTAACTACCAAAACATTAAAATTTTCTAACAAAACTTTTATTCTACCTTAATAATACTCCGTAAATATTTATAAAAATATTTATGGCTCGGTTTTATAGAATCGAGGTTTCGATACCTCATTTTTGAAACCAATTAACCTAATAAATCCTTCTAAAACACAAATCACTAATTCAAAAATCTTTCTAAAATCACATTTGAGTCGTAAATACTAAATAATAAAATTTATGAACTCACACTTTTGATTTGGTGGTTTCGAACCACATTTTTCGACACCACTAAAAATCAGGCTGTTACACATAATACGCCTCTGGCATAGTCTCTGTGATTTAAACTAATCTGAATTTTCTTATAGTGTTGATAACAATGTTTGAAGGATCCAGAGAAGTGTCCACTGAAGAAATTGAAAGTCATGTGCCCCATGTTCTAGAGGAAGCACCTGTAGTTGGAAATACTTTCAGAATATCTTCTTTACAATGATGACACAAATGTTTGATCTATTTATGGGGGAGTCTCTATATTGACTCTTGCGTAGGTACTATTCATACCAAGATAACTATGGGAAACTGATTGAATGGTGATGCTGAGATCATGAAAGATATGGTATAAGATGGATTATGTAAGAGTAATGTAGAGTGAAGTATGGTTGTATTTGAATGTTTGGAATGTATGATATGAGATGTGTGGTATGTTGGTTGTATATTGGTAGATTCAGATGATTGTGCTTAGTTTTTTTCGATGCATAAATAGTTTATAAAGTGAGTCTATGTGTGTTCTCCACGGAGTTGTCTAAAAGGGCTCCGTCGGGACTTTAAACACGAACTCTGAAGGAAAAGTCCATGGCCATGACATCCTTTAAAAATAACTAAGAAAATGGTAATTACCCAATGAGGTTCCCTGCATGTCCCAGGACGATGATAGGCAAACCTTACGTACTGTGTATAACACCCTAAAATTGGGCTAAGAAGTTTTGAGCGTATTTTAGGAATTTTAGCTTATTTGTGCTTGGAATTTCGTAAGGTTGGTAATTGATAATGTTTTCGACAATGTCTATTAGGAAATTAATTCAATTTCTAAAAATGAGTTTTAAATACCTTTAATTTTGAAAATAGGATTGATTTGTAAAAGAGTTAAAATTGAGAGTTTTTATGAAGCAATTTACCTAGAACTTTAAAATCAACCTAAAAACTCCCATTCTTCAAATTGATTTCATGATAGTTACTCCCTATAGTTGTTCTTACCGTTCCTTCTATTTTCTCAACTCTCCCAATCGATTTTTACTTCCAAATCCTAATCCCTCTTGATTTCCAACAGCCTTTGAACCATAAATCTCAATTGGAACCAAGAAAAAACCCAAAAACCTCACTAATTTTAACATCTTTTTCAAGAGTGGGTTTTCTCGAATTTGCGTCAAATCTCATTTTTCTTCCATCGAAGGTAACCATTTGTCCTTCTAATAGTTTTAAAAGATATCTAGTCTCTTAAATTGAATTTTTAGCCATTAAAATATATGTTTTAAATAAAGAGCCAAAAAGTTGGTTGTTAATGGTGAATTTTGGGATTATGGATTAAAATGTGGTTGCAATTCTAAAAATATGAACATATATGTGATGCTATGATGCGTACTATATGCTTGTGATGACCGCTGTGAAAGAGAATATGTGGGTATGTTATTCATACCATGTGACAATAAATATATGAGTACATTTTCATACCATATGACAATGATTATAATGTGTTAACGATATGAATATGCAGTGAATATATGCAAAAAGTCGGTAAGTAAATATGTGATAATAATGTAGATATTTTGGCCTTGTGACCTTATGAGACCGTTAGATATAGTTGCCATGCCATAGAATTGTGAGTACTCACCTTTGTAATGTGATTTTGGGGTGTTGAGGCCCAGAGACAGTTTCAAAGAGATAAGGGAATATGAGCTAAGCTCCATTCACTGAGATATGTGTGTTTGGTGTGTTGGAGAGTGTTAGCTATATGCTTCACTTATAGGACATGTTCGACTCTATAAGTTATTTTGGTGTGTTGGAGATCCGTGTATCCGATGTGTGGTGGTTGAGCCTAAATTGTGTTTCATAACCTTAAGAGTCAAACTATCATATAATGTGACTGAATGTGATTAAATATGGTTTATATGTACTATGATATATGCTTAAATAATTATGTAGTTAATGTGATAAATGCGTAATAGTATAAATGGAAGATGATTAAATGTGTGAAATATGATATTAGAGTTAAATATGTATGAATATATGACATGTCTACTTAGTCAATGCATAATGAATTTTTTGCATAGTGGTTGTTCTGAGCATTCACTAGGCTTGTTAAGCTTACCCACTCCTTTTTAACCATTGCAGATAAGTAGTGCCGGTGTGGTCTCGAAGGGTGATCTAAGCCAGAAACTTTAATTGCTGTTAGTAGGTGTTCTTTTAATTATTTGTGTTTTGGGAATAAAAACAATGTGGTAGATGTTATGTTGGTTTTTCTCTGATTTTAGTTGTTTGCATGCCTATTGTGCTTAGGAACTTTGTGGACTCTAAATATGATGTTTGAGACTATTGTTGAGACATTTCGGTGTTTAATTATGATTCAATTGATGCATAGTTTGGAATAACCTATGTGATGATATATGCTATGTTTTTAAGGTTTGGAACAAAGGTATCGATATTCGACTTTTAAAAATGATACCTCTACAAGTATCAGTACTCGAGGTAAAATTATCGATACTTTTTTAGTGGTACTGATATTTTCTGAAAGTTAGGTTTTTAATACGAGAAACAGTAAGTTAATTTGGTATCAATTTTCCAAACGGTATTGATACCACTTGAGAGAATTATTGATACCACTCTACCAGTATCGATACCTACGTAACAGTTTTGAGAAATTTTGCTAAATATTTCTCATGCATGTTTAATGCTTGTTTTATGATTATTCAATGAATATTTAGCATGATTCAACTTCCTTTGGGTGTGTATGACTCACGCTTCGTATGAATGCCATAATAATAAAGGAAATAAAAGGATGTATGTTTAATAATGTGTCAACTTATGTTGTATGCGATGTGAGATGCTAGTGTAGCAACTTGTTCTTGGGCTCGACGATCGGGCCGGGTATAGGCTGTTACATTTAGTGGTCTCAGAGCTTAGGTTCAATAACACTCAAACCTAGGTGATTATTGTTGATATGCTGATTGGGTTTCGCAACCCATGGATTTAGAAATTTAAGTGATTAAATTTTTTTATTTTCTTGAATTGTATGAGTTATCTCTTATTTGTAATGCATGTGGGGTAAGAATGAGAAAACATTGTCTTTAATCCTAAAGTTTGATTGCAGGAACTAGATTTTGATCATTTCCTTTGCCACTCTCACCTTTTTATTTGTTTGTGTATGTTAGATTAGTTCGATATGCCTCCTAGACGTGTGAATGTGAAAGCTAGTGCTCAAGAGGATGGTATATCCTTTGCACCTCCTATGCCGCTGCGTAGAGTGAACATACCTAATGAGGGTGTAGGCCCTCTGATAGAAGTGATAATTGGAGCGTTTTAGTAGATTACTGGTGTTAACCCTGCTCTTGCACTTCTGAATCGTGGGTTGCCGCTTGAACGTCTTCAGGTGTTGGGAGGTAAATAATTTTCTAGAGTTAAAGGGATCGATCCAACCATAGCTGAGTACTAGTAGGAAGGAGTTGGAAGGATCCTCGAGTAGATGTCATGTTTTGGCAAGAAGAAATTGGGTTGCACAAAGTCCCTACTTGACGGTGAAGTTCATCGTTGATGGAATACTTTCAAGAGTGGTACAACTATAATTAGTTCTATTTCTACACATTCGTATATTTTGAGTGAATTAGCTTGTAAGTTAGGGATTCTTGGAGAGATGATTGATTTGGGTATGACTGTAATTAGTTCATTTAGAGATGTTTCGTTTTGAATAAAGTTTATCGTAGATGTCCCTTTATGATAAAAGGGCATGTTTTCTCTATGGATCTTATAGAACTACCATTTTATGGTTTTGATTTTATTCTGGGTATGGACTGGTTGACTGAGCATAAGGCTAAGGTAGAGTTTGAAACGAGGCGAATTACTTTGAAGAATAGTGATGGGATGGAAATTCTTGTAATTGGTAAAAGACGAGGATTTTTGGCTAATGTGTTTCGATAATGAAGGATGAAAAGATGATAGGGAAGGGTTATGAAGCTTACTTAGCCTATGTAATGAATCTGATTAGTAAGGAGTTGAGAGTTCAGGATAGTCAAACCGTGAAGGATTTTCCTGACGTGTTTCCTGAAGAGTTGTCTGGTTTGTCACCGGATCGTGAAGTTGAGTTCAGTATTGAGCACTGTCCTAGTACTACACCGGTGTCTATTATGCCTTATCGCATGACACCAAAGGAGCTCAAAGAGTTAAAGATTTAGTTGCAAGAGTTGCTTGATAGAGGGTTCATTCGACTGAGTGTATCTCCATAGGGTGCACCGGTTTTGTTTTTGAAGAAGAAAGATGGTACAATGAGGATGTGTATTGATTATAGGTAGTTGAATTAGTTGACTATTAAGAATAAGTATCATTTGCCTCGAATTGATGACTTGTTTGATCAGTTTCGAGGTGCAACGGTGTTCTCAAAAATTGATATTAGATCTGAGTATTATCTATTAAAGGTAAAGGAGTCTGATATTCTGATAACAACTTTTAGGACTCGGTATGGGCATTATGAGTTTTTAGTGATGCCATTTGGTTTAATTAATGCCCCCGCTGTGTTCATGGATTTGATGAACCAAGTGTTTCATTCGTACTTGGATCAGTTTGTGGTGGCCTTCATAGATAATATTTTGGTGTATTTTCGTTCTAAGGAGGACCATAATGAGCACGTAAGGGTTGTTTTGCAGATTTTGAAGCATAAGCAGTTGTTTGCTAATTTGAGTAAGTGTGAATTTTGGCTTAAGAAAGTTGCATTTTTAGGACATGCGGTATCGACAGAAGGGATTCGAGTGGATCCTAAGAATATTGAGGCGATCTTGGAATATAAGTTGCCTAGGAGTATTACCGAAGTGTAGAGTTTTTTGGGTTTATCTAGTTATTATCGTAGATTCATTGAAGGATTTTCCCTTATTGCTGCACCTTTAACGAAACTACTTCAGAAATATGTGGTGTTTGAGTGGACTGATATGAAACAGAAGAGTTTTGAATAACTTAAGGCAGTTTTGGCTAAGGCACCTGTGATGATTCAAGCAGAACCTGGAAAAGATTTTGTAGTTTATAGTGATGTTTCGTATTCGGGTCTTGGTTGTGTGTTGATGCAAGAGGGTAAAGTTGTGGATTATGCTTCGAGGCAATTGAGGATGCATGGGCACAACTATCTTACCCATGATATGGACTTAGATGCTATGGTATTTGCACTTAAGATTTGGAGCAATTATTTGTATGGAGAAAAGTGTGTTATTTATATGGATCATAAGAGCCTTAAGTACATTCTCACCCAAAAGGAGTTGAATTTAAGGCAAACGTGTTGGATTCAGCTTTTGAAGAACTATGACTGTGTTATTGAGTATTATTCGGGCAAGGCGAATGTTGCTGCTAACACTTTGAGTAGGAAATCGATCTTGGAGTTGAGAGCAATGTTTGCGCGCTTGATTTTGGCTAGTGATGGTGGTTTGTTAGCTGAACTTCAAGTGAGGCCAACTTTGGCTCAATAAATTAAGGAGAAGTAGCCTTTAAATGTAGATTTATTGAAGAGGATTTGTCAAGTTGAGTAAAGTGTTAAGGGAGACTTTGATGTTGATGCAGAAGGTATCTTGAATTTCTAAGGTAGATTGTGTATACCGCAAGATGTGGATTTAAGACAAGCGATCCTTACCGAGGCGCATAGTAGCCCTTACGCTATGCATCTCGGTAGTGGTAAGATGTATCATGATCTCCGTAAGATTTATTGGTGGCCTAGGTTGAAGCGTGATGTTAGGAACTTCGTGGCTCGATGTTTGGTATATCAAAAGGTGAAAGCTGAACATGAATTTCCTTCAGGGTTGTTGTAACCAATTTCGATTCCTGAATGGAAGTGGGAAAGGATCACTATGGATTTTGTTTTGGGTTTTCTTTTAACGCCATCGAAGAAGGATTCGATTTGGGTTATAGTAGATCATTTTTTGAAGAGTGTGCATTTCTTGGTAGTGCGTACCAATTATTCTTTGTAGAAGTTGGTAGAGTTGTACGTTGTGGAGATTGTACGTCTTCATAGAGTTCCAGCTTCTATCATCTCCGATAGAGATCCGCATTTTATGTCAAGGTTTTAGAAGAGGTTTCAAGAGGCTTTGGGGTCGAAACTTACTTTCAGTATGGCTTATCACCCACAAATGGATGGCCAATCTGAGAGGCTAATTCAAGTGTTAGAAGATATGTTGTGAAGTTGTGTGATTGAGTTCAGTGGTAGTTGGGAGCAATATCTGCCTTTAGCAGAGTTTGCTTACAATAATAGTTTTCAAGTGAGTATTTGCGTAGCACCGTTTGAGGCGTTATATGGTAGGAAGTGTAGGACTCCTTTATGTTGGACAGAATTAGATGAAAAGAGGGTTGTTGGACTGGAATTAGTTTGAGAGATTGAAGAGAAAGTGAAGTTGATATGTGAAAGGTTGAAAGCAGCAACAAATAGGTAGAAATCTTATGCGATTTTGAAATATCGAGATGTTGAGTTTCAAGTTGGTGATAAGGTGATCTTGAAGGTTTCTCCATGGGAAAAGGTTTTGAGGTTCGGAAGGAAGGGTAATTGTCTGTACGTAAGTGCTTTAAGTTTCATTTTAGGATATTGAATTTGCACTTTTAAAGCATTGCATTGAAGAGCTTGGATTGTGCTTAATTGTTATTACATGTTGCTTTTAACCGCTTGTGGGAGGGATTTGTTTGCCGATTGTTTGGTAGGTGCAGAGTGTAGAAAAAAATGCAAAGGTTGAAGGTTTGCCTTGGCAAAGTATAGATAGTTTGCCAACACAAATGCTGTGACAATGTTGGGAAGATGTCTAGTCATCACTTAACGCATACTGCTCTTGGCCCTACATGTATGTGTACCAGATATATCTACCTGAAAAATAGAGGGAGGATCATGGGCTGATGGACCTACCCTAGAAGGTAAAACTTATAAAAGCCAAGCAGAGAACCCTAATGAAAAGGGTAGCCTAGAGCAGACTAGGACAGCAGCCTTGGATGAAACAAAAAGTATTGGGTAGGGACTAAGACATTGCGCTGCCAGTGTTGAGAGTTGGATAGGCGAAAGTCGTCATATTAGATTTCCTCCTTTGTTTCTTACCGTGCTTCTTTTAAAGCTTATTTATTATTGATGATGTTGGTTGTCATATTAAACTCAAACTTGATTTTCCCAACCATGAGCTAAATCTCTTAGGCTCAAGATTACTTTGATGAAACCTTTATTTTTATTAATATTTAAAGTTTAATTTTTTTTTTGTTCTACTATTTTATTCAATGACATTTCATGTTATATGCAGCTGTACATTGATGAATGTGCGGCAGGTTGATAAAGATAACTTAATTCTGATAGGGTTAGGTTAACTAGATAATAGTTTAATAATATGAGTGAATGATTAATCACTTATTTGTAGCAACCTCTAGACATAGAGCCTTACCTCATACAAAAGAAGGTAGGAAATATTAGTGGTAGTCGAACTCAAAGCCTATAAACATATAGTGCCCTAGGAAAGGTAACTCAAGGTCTTGCTCTCGAGGGAAGAAGACTACTGTAGAAACCTATCGAGTAGTAGAATATTCACGAATTTGCTATGGCATTAATAGTTAGTGAATGTAAATTCATTAGTAATCCCAGCCATCCTAATTAACATTATAGTTTCTTAACGCTTTTTCTTAGTGATTTGTCGTGGCATTCTTGTTCCGTTTACTTGTTTTGTTTTGTACATTTTATGCATCATCATTTTCTCATTTTGCCACTGCATTCTTATTATTATTTTGCTTTAGCATTAATAAAACTTAATTATAATAACTCGACCAAATTATACTTATCTAATCCTTGTAGAGATGATCTCACTCATCACTTTATTACTTGTTCGACGTGTACACTTGCACGACTTGCATATCCGTTGTGTTACCAATAAAGGGTAAGTTGAGTCTTAAGTATGTGGGACCATATGAAGTTGTTGAGAGGATTGGACCGGTAGCTTATCAACTTAAGTTGTCGCCAGAACTTGAGCGAATTCATGATGTTTTCCATGTGTCTATGCTTCGAAAGTATCATTCAGATCCGTTGCATATTGTGCCAGTAGAGGAGATCGAGGTTCGACCTGCTCTCACTTATAAAAAAGAACCTATTGAGATTTGAGCTCTTAAAGAGAAGATTTTATATAACAAGAGAGTTTTGTTGGTTAAAGTTTTGTAGCGCAACCACAAGACTGAAAAGGCTACTTGGGAAGATAAAGAGGCAATGAGACAACAATATCCTTATATGTTTAGTTCAAGTAATTTTGTGGACGAAATTGTTTTTAGAGAGGGAGAATTGTAACACCCCAAAATTGTGCTTAGAAGTTTCGAGGGTATTTAAAGAATTTTAGCTTATATGTGCTCAGAATTTCATAAGGTTGGTAATCGATAATGTTTTCGACAATGGCTATTAGGAAATTAAGTCAATTTCTGAAAATTATTTTTAAATACCTTTAATTTTGAAAATAGGATAGCTTTGTAAAAGTGTCAAAACTGAGAGTTTTATAAAGCAATTTACCCAGAATTTTAAAATCCCCATAGTTGTTCTTGCCGTCCCTTCCATTCTCCCAACTTTCCCAATCTATTTTACTTCCAAAACCTAATCTCTCTTGATTTCCAACATCATTTGAACCATAAATCTCAATTGGAACCAAGAAAAACACCCAAAAACCTCACTAATTTCATCTTCTTCTTCAATAGTGGGTTTTCTCGGATTTGCATCAAAGCTTGTTTTTCTTCCATCGAAGGTAATCATTTGTCCTTCTAATAGTTTTAAATGATATCTAGTGTCTTAAACTAAATTTTTAGCCATTAAAATGCAAGTTTTAAGTAAAAGTCGAAAAATTGGTTGTTAATGGTGAATTTCGGGATTGTAGATTAAAATGTGGTTTCAAACTATTTTTCAACTTTTTTTAAGATGATTAGAAGGTTTCTAAAGCTACTTTGAAGTTTCGTTAAAGATTTCTCAAGTTTTAATCGATTTTTGTCATAATGGCCAAAACTTGTCGAAAAATGTCGATACCTTGAAATACGTAGTTTTGTGTAGTTTAAAGGTTGGGAATAGTCGTAGATGAATATGTAGATGAACGGAATTTGTTTCATGCTAAAACATTAAGTGTAGGTCGAGATATACGAATTTAAAATTTTTTATATTGAAGGTTTCAGTTAAAAGAGAATGTAGCTTAAACTATTGTTTTTTACTGTTTAAGGTGAGTTAATGACTGATTGTTGATTGTATGTTTGTGTGGGTTGTCTTGTTGAAGTGTCAGATTCAATAGGACCTTTAACGAGTAGAGACAAAGGCAAAGAAAGCTTGTCTGAGCTTTTGTTTTTTCGGCGAAATCATATATTTTGGTGAGTGTTTTAGAATTGATGCTCGTAGATGATTCATTGTGTAATTGGGAATTTAGAGGTAGCCTAAACCCCTACTCTAAATTTCGAGAGTAAGTGTTCTCACGCCTATGATTAAATGTGATATATGTGTGCTTGTGCAATTGTGAAAATATAAACATATATGAGATGATATGATATGTGCTATAAGCTTGTGATGACTGTTGTGAAAGAGAATATGTGGGTATGTTATTCATGCCATGTGACATTAAATATGTGAGTATGTTTTCATACCATGTGACAGTGATTATAATGTGTTAACGATGTAAATATGCAGTAAATATGTGCGAAAAGTCGATAAGTAAATATGTGATAATAATGTCGATATTTTGGCCTTGTGACCTTATGAGTCCGTTGGATATAGTTGGCATGCCATAGGATTGTGATTACTCACCTTCGTGATGTGATTTTGGGGTGTTGAGGCCTAGGGACGGTTTCGAAGAGATAAGGGAATGTGAGCTAAGCTCTATTCACAAGGATATGTGTGTTTGGTGTGTTAGAGAGTGTTAGCTATATGCTTCACTTATGGGACATGTTCAACTTTATGAGTCATTTTGGTGTGTTGGAGATCTGTGTATTCAATGTGTGGTGATAGAGTTCGCATTGTGTTTCATAACCTCAAAAGTCAAACTATCATATAATGTGTCTGAGTGTGATTAAATATGTTTTATATGTACTATGATATATGCTTAAATAATCATGTGGTTAATGTGATAAATGCGTAATAGTATAAATAGAAGATGATTAAACGTGTGAAATATGATATTGGAGTTAAATACGTATGAATATATGTGACATGTCTGCTTAGTCAATACATAATGACTTGTTTGCGCAGTGATTGTTCTGAGCATTCACTTAGCTTGTTAAGCTCACCCACTCCTTTTTAACCATTGCAGATAAGTAGTGTCGGTGTGAGCGGTATGGTCTCGAGGGGTGATCCAAGCTAGAAACTTTAGTTGCTATTAGTAGGTGTTCTTTTAATTATTTGTGTTTTGGGAATAAAAGGCAATGTGGTAGATGCTATGTTGGTTTTGCTATGATTTTTGGTTGTTTGCATGCCTATTGTGCTTAGGAACTTTGTGGACTATAAATATGATGTTTGGGACTGTTGTTGAGACATTTCAATGTTTAATTTATGAGTTAATTGATGCAACCCTTAACCAACTGATCCATGGACCCACAACCAAAATAGGCTCTTCTTCCTACAATCACCACCATGATTTTTACCACAGTAATGACGTTCACTTTTTACCATTCTGGAACTACTAGAACTTGCCATAGAAGCAATTGGCTTATTGAATCCTTCACATTTTTAGCATGTGACTTGAGAATCCTTTCTTGAAGCTGTAAATGCTTGGTCCTTAGGTTTCTTAAAATTGAATGGAGGTGGAGGACTTGATCTACCTCTCTTTATTCTTTATATTTTGAAGCTCTTGCTTCTATCTCTGATAATTGATTCCATCTTGTGGGCCTTAGCTGTCATTTCTGCCAGAGTCTTGCATTTTGAAGTTGGCACTAAGGCATGGATTTCATCTCTGAACCCCTATTCAAATTTATCACACGTTTCTTTTTCTGTCTGAAACATGTTTTTAGCGTAACAAATGATCTTAAAGAATTCATGTTCATACTCCATAATGAACATTTTGCCTTGTTTTAGATACAAAAAGTATTTCATCATCTGCTCAACAAAACATTTGATTGACATATCTTTCTCTACAATTTTCTAAAAAAAAATCTCAATCAATCATTTGCTCTAGAGTAACATTAACCAAGGTTTCCCACTTTTGGTAAGCTTTTCCCTCCAACAATGATACAACACATCAGAAACTATCTTCAAGGGTACACTTAAGCTCTTAAATAACCCTGTACAACTGAGATAACCATTGCTCAGCCACAATAAGGTCATCTCCTTTATCACCAAAGAACTCATTGGCTCCTCTTTTTTAAATCTCTTTGATAGGATCAATATTAGGTTGAGTCGAACAAACCACTTCAGGTTGTGGTTGATGAGGTTATTATAGTTGTTGTGGCTGAGGTTCATGGTTGTTTCCCATAAACTGATTGAACAATTGAGTTATCATCGCGAAAAACACATTTCTAAATGCATTCTTTGTATTACCGATGTTGTTGGCAGTAGTAACTTGTTCTTGGGTAGGCAATCGACTTTCTATTTCCTCATCGGCGACTTCTCTAGAATTATTAAACATTTTCTTATCTCACTACAAAAGAAGATTTATCTTAGTACAAAGCATTAAGGACTAAGCCAGAGATGTACTATACATGATAGGGGTGTGACACTGCCTTTGGTTTTTTCAAGAACCGGCTAAACCTTAACTCTGATACCAAACTTGTAACACTCCAAACCCGATACTTGAGGAGGATCCAAGAATGTCGTGTCACTACTTTAAAACCATTATCTTTAAAGTTAATTTTGGTGCAAACTAATTAAACAATAGTGTAAGTTGTTATGAAATATAAACCATTTGTCGTACAAGACTACATATGGTAGTACATTTAAAAAAAAACATAAATATTTCACTGTAATTTCATTAGAATCATACTTTCATGAACATAAGTTTAAATACAAGATTTATTCTTCAAAATTAAGCATCTTAGCATCACCTCCATGTCATGAATAATACAAAACATTAGAAATTTCACAACAACAATTGTCCTCTGGCGTAGTCATTAGAAATTCCTTTACCTCAACAACAAGCCTAAGAAGGAAAGGTAACTAAGTAAGTTCAGAAAAAGACATTACAAAATTTATTAATTAATTCAAAGAAAATCTTTCAAACTCGAACATAGTTTCTCAGTTCGCCAGTTGGCGAGTACCGATCATAGACAGACTACATGCTAGTCTACTATTCCTTTGGCGTATACATTACGCCCATACAAAAAATATTCATCATGTTAGCCATGTATCTAGGTCCATAGTCAAAGTCATATCATGCACTTCATTTATATTCCTTTGTCATGATATGCCAATCTAGTTTGCAACATACTTTTGCCCTACTAAAGGCCACATGACCATTTTCATGTATCACGATCTATCAGTTCAATGTTTATTCCACCGAACGCAATGCCATGAATTTATTTCCATTTTTTAGTTCATATTGCCCTTGCTAAAAGTAGAGGGTCGTGGCTTAGACATAAAGAATAGTTCTTACGCTTTAACACAGCAAAAAAAAAAAACTAGACTAACAACTCCGAACAACCATCTTTCATATACAAATATTTCATCTTTACAGAGTATGAATACTTACCTTAAGCGAAATATAAACAAATACAATACACACATGGAAGTAAGAAGGAACTCTCCGAAAGTGTAGCAATCTAAACAGTAGGACATTTGCCCGTATCACGGGAACATTCAAGAGTGTCTTTAGCTATAATATAGATAGTTAAACTTATCAGATCGTTATACCAGAAACTAAATATGCTTGCAAGAAGCCTTGTCATAAAACCCGAGACCTAAAAGTTTCCTTCCTTGCATACTACTTTGACACTGATGGATGAAGTGCTAAAAATAACATAAATAACCAAGGGAATAACCTAGAGTTCATTGATAGTTACCAGGGTGCTAAAACGAACGAATGAGTTGGTTGAATATAACAAACCCAACTTTAAGCAAGGTTTTGGTTTTAAGTTTTAGAGAGAGTGAAAGGAAAGAAAAATCTAGAATGGATGCAAAGAAGACATAAAGTTTGTCCAAGAAGTCACTATTAACTTTATACAACTAAGGGTGTGTTTGATAGGGGGAAAACCAATTCCGGAATTGGTTTTACACATTTTCTAGTGTTTGATAGCAGGAAAATATTTTCCTTTTGTAAAACCAATTCCAAGACACGGGAAAACCTATTACAAAATTGGGGAAAATGTCTTACGCCTTTCATTTCGGATAGACATTTTCCGTTTTCTCTCCAGCCTTCTAATACCTTCATTCCTTCATTTCCTTCCATTTTTACACCCCCACAAGATCTGTCGACTGATTTTCCCCCACAATACGTTTTCTCCGACCACCATTTCCGTCAGATCTGTGGGAAATTTCAGGTAAGACATTATTTGATTTTTTATGGTT
>JABEZY010272789.1:0-16947 GCA_013467495.1 Gossypium gossypioides
TAAATAAAATATATATACATAAAATAGTCGTTTCATATTTAGTATTTAGTATTATGTATATAACTAATAATTTTATCACGTTCATATAGTTTCAATGGACACCATACGAGGATATGACAATTCGGGTAGTAATTCCGGATGAATTCTTTCAAAATTCGAACATTTTGCTTGTTAAGGTCCCGTTGGTCAACTATGCTACTGTCGAGATGCACCAGACAGATAGAGTGTTGTGGCAATTTAGATTTCGACAACCGATTCTCGAGGCACCTGAAGTGCTCGATGATGAGCACAAAATCGACTTACAGAAAACAAATACGAATTGACCGGCATTCTTCTCAAAATATACCAAAATTTGGGAAAATCGATATGATCATATACCTACTCGCGAATCGATCATCATTCCAGAGTTAGCATGCACGCGCGGATTACATGCCATGGTTTAGGATCCATGACCAGCCATATTTGCTGTCGAAAGAGCAAAGACATTGACAAATCTATGTTGAAAGAGAATGACGGGGCCCTTTAAATCCAAGGAGAAGGGATGACAACATGGACCCATAAACAACGCCCACACAATCACCGGGTGTGCATGTCCACTAACCGAGTGTCGTGCAGGAGTTGTGTATTCCATACTGCCACCAAATACGAGCGCTTCTGTGTTCTGCCTGCCACAAACGGAGTGTTGGGTAGGGTTCGTGTATTCCTCTCGAAAAGCAGTAGATGTTGAAGTCGCAAATGATTCATTTGGCGATGAAAATTGTACATATAACTCAAGATAGGGTGATCCAGTAGCGAGATGAGTCTGCATCATCACCTCCAAACTACGGCCACCTTTGATATCAAATGAGTCATATGTCATGGAATCAATCGAAGCACAAAATCGATACTTAATAGAAGAAACCCTCATTGGAGTCGTTCCGAAGATTTTACACCTAATTCTTTTACAAAGTTCTGTCAAATCTATGTTCTGGTTAAAAACCAGTCGCGTTGTGTTCTCCGAAAAAAAAACAACGCCGTTCTCAGTGTCACGAACCTCACCGTTATAGTAAATAATAGCACTAATACATTCACTCATCTTCAATTTCTATTCTGCTTAGCATCTCTAATTTTTCTTGCTGTAACTTATGCAACCTGATAATGAAATTTGACTCATTTATAGCCTAAGGCCAAACATGAACTACTGTAGAAAAAAAAAATCCACGTGAGAGCTTTTCTCATCAATTTTGCTGATAGTACATCCTTCTTGAAGTGTTTTTGACACTATTTGTTCATAACCGTCTTCTCAAAATTATTTTTTCAGGAACTACTATAGAAAAAGAGCGTCTATGTGGGAGCTTTTTTCATTAAATTTGTTGACAGTGCATCCTGCTTGAAGCATTTTTGACGCTATTTGTTTAGAACCGTCTTCTCAAAATTATTTTTTAAAGAACTACTGTAGAAAAAGATCATCCACGTGGGAGCTTTTTTCATCAATTTTGCTGACAGTGCATCCTACTTGAAGCATTTTTGACACTATTTGTTCAAACCCTTCTTCTCAAAATTATTTTTCAGGAACTACTGTAGAAAAAGAGCGTCCATGTGGGAGCTTTTTTCACTAATTTTGCTAACAGTGCATCTTGCTTGAAACGTTTTTGACACTATTTCTTCAGAATTGTCTTCTCAAAATTATTTTTTCAGGAACTACTGTAAAAAAAAATCCTTATTGTCAATACAATTTTTCCTAAACCTTAAACCTAAACACAAAGGTATTTTAAAAAAACTAAACCCTAATTTAATTAATTTTTTAAAAACTCTAAACCCTAATTTAATTACTTTATTTTAAACCCTTAAAACCTAATTTAATTAATTTTTAAAAACACTAAACCTTGATTTATTTTTTAAAATCCCTAAACCCTAAATCTAAATTATTTTAACCTTAAACCTACAACCCCAACCCTAAATTAGTTTAACAAAACCCTAACCCTAAATTAGTTTAACAAAACCCTAACCCTACACCCTAAAAACCCTAAACCAAAAAACCCTAGGGGCTAAACATGCAAAAAGCCCTAACCTAGAAAAACACGGAGCAAAACGCGCCCCTGGGGGAACGATTTTGCCACGTAAGCAAAGCGCATCCACGTCAATGTATTTTTTGGTAACATGGAAAAATTGCTCCCCCAGGGGAGCATTTTGTTGAAATTTCACCCAAAAACGCTCCTACGTGGACGCGTTTTGTCATTTTCAGCCCTTTCTGGTAAATAATGCAAAAATTGACCCATTTCCGTAAATAAACTTGGAAAATAGTATAGGTAAAATAGTCAAAGTTTTCTATGATATTATTATGTTATTAAGATATAATCCAAGTAATTTCAACCTTCCCATTCAACAACATCAATCCTCTTAACTTTGTCTCGTAGGATTGCCACAACATTTTATTCATTATTTGATTTTTATCTTTCATATATTAGTACCTCAATTCAAATCAATATTTTGTTTATTTTTCCATAAGCCTAATTGGTATAGTTTATAGTAATAACTCAATCATATTTTTACCTATTCTGATCCTTGTGGAGACGACCTCACTTATCACCTTATTACTTGATTCGACATGAATACTTGGACATTCACATTATCTATTCACATGCAACAAGTTTTTGGCGCCGTTACCCAGGATCGACAAATTGGTGAATTTTGGTTTGTTATTATCTATTTAATTTTGTTAGTTTTAGCTTACTTAGTTGTTTTTAATTTTTTTTCTAGGTTTGTTGCTAGTTTATGAGTAGAGGTATTCTTGAGCACAAAGACTATTATTTTGATCTTGAAATTGAGAGAACCTTTAGAAAAAGGAGAAAAGAATTACGAGAGATGGCATGGATTGGAAATGATATAGGCAAAGAAGATCCATTATATCCGAATGGCAAGGATGTTGATATTCCTCGTGTGATAGATTATAGAGACAAAACCATTAGAGAACATGTAGTGCGAATCTTGGATGATTTGAATCCAGGGATTGTCAGGCGACATATTCAAGCTCAACATTTTGAGTTGAAACTAGTTATGTTTTAAATGCTACAAATAGTAGGACAGTTCGGTGGATTACCAACTGAAGACCCGCGGCTGTATTTAAGACTCTTTTTTGAGCCGTGTGATTCATTTAGGCAGCAAGGTCTTCTGAAGATGCCCTGAGACTCAAGTTATTTCCTTACTCATTGCGAGATCGTGCCAGAGCATGGTTGAATGCTTTGCCGTCAGGAATGATGGCATCTTGGAATGACCTTTATCAAAGGTTTTTATTGTGATACAATCTTCCAAACATGAATGCCAAATTGAGGAACAATATTATATCTTTCGGCAATCTGAAGATAAGACATTGTATGCAGCTTGGGAGTGATTCAAGGAATTTATTAGAAAATTCTCGATACATGGTTTCCAACATTGGACGCAAATGAAAATGTTTTATAATGGATTGAATGCACATACACGAATGGTAGTTGATGCATCTACTAATGGACTTTTCTAGTTAAATCATATAATGAGGCATATGAAAGTCTGGAAAGGATAGCTAACAGTGATTATCAATATCCAACTACAAGAGTGGGTATTGGCAGAAGAGTTGCTAGAGCTATGGAGCTTGATGCGATTTCAGAAGTCTAAGAAAGATTTTCAATTCAAAAAAATTCTTGGATGTCCTGAAGCAACTTCATATCAACATACCATTGGTGGAAGCATTTAAGCAAATGTCTAATGACATAAAGTTCATGAAGGACATATTGTCAAAGAAGGGCAAACTAAGGGAATTTGAAACTATTGCTCTTATTGAAGGGTGCACAACAATGTTGATAAACAAATTACCATCGAAATTGAAGGACCTAGGGAGTTTTACTATTCCTTACTCAATTGGAACTAATTATGTAGGCAAGACATTATGTGATTTAGGTGCAAGCATAAATTTAATGCCTATGTTTGTTTTCAAGAAATTTGGAATTGGGAAGGCAAGACCTACAACTGTAATGCTATAGCTAGCTGATCGTTCTTATGCACATCCGGAAGGTAAAATTGAAGATGTGTTAGTAAGAGTTGACAAATTTTTTTGAGAGATTTTATTATTCTGGAATGTGAAGCTAAAAAAGAGATACCAATTATTCTTGGAAGACCTTTTCTAGCCACTAGTAGAGCATTAATTGATATACAGAAAGGTGAATTAACAATGAGAGTTAATGACCGACAGATAACCTTTAATGTTTTTGATGACATGAAATGTGCAAATACAGATGAAAATTTTCACGCCATTAGGATTATTAACACAACAGTGAAGGAAGAATTGATAGAATTTTTGTACATCAATTCTGATAATGAAGTAGACTCAGTTGAGTTGAATGAATAGGAACTGATTGAAGAACTTAGTGAACTGATGAAGGCTAAGCAACTTGAAAATGGAGCAAGGAGGAGTTTTAAATCTTTAATTTATCAAAGTGTTCTTTTAAACCTCTTCGACTTTCTATAGAGGACCCTCCTACTTTGGAGTTGAAGCCTTTGCCATTACAGTTGAAGTAAGCCTACTTAGGAGACAACAACACGTTGCTAGTAGTCATCTCTGCAGAATTAACATATGATCAAGAGGCTCAATTGTTAGAAGTTTTGAAGAGATCTAAGAAGGCACTGGGGTTGACAATCGCGGATATCAAAGGAATTAGTTTGGCCATTTGCATTCATAAGATTTTACTAGAGGATTTCCATGGCAATTTTATCGAGTAGAAGAGAATACTGAACCCTATTATGAAGGAAGTTATTAAAAAGGAGATTATCAAATGGCTTGATGATGGAATAATCTATACTATTTTTGATAGTTCGTAGGTGAGCCCTGTTCAATGTGTACCCAAGAAAGGGAATGTTACTGTGGTTAACAATGACAATAATGAACTCATTCCAACTCATACTTTCACGAGTGCAAAGTTTGCATGGACTATCGAAAGCTTAACAAAGCAACTAGGAGTGACCATTTTCCTTTGCCATTCATCGATCAAATGTTAGATAGATTAGCGGGAAAAGCCTTTTATTACTTTTTAGATGGTTATTTCAGGTATAATCAGATTGCCATAGCTCTTACTGACCAACAAAAGACTACGTTCACATGTCCTTATGGAACCTTCGATTAAAATAAATGCCATTTGGATTGTGCAATACCCTTACAATATTTCAACGTTGCATGATGGCAATATTTTCGAACATGGTGGAAAATTTTTTGGAAGTTTTTATGGATGACTTCTTAGTGTTATGTGATACTTTTGAAGGTTGTTTAAAAAAACCCGGAGCTAGTTCTTTGTCAGTGTGAAGAGACTAACCTTGTTCTGAATTGTGAAAAATGCCATTTCATGGTCTGTGAAGGCATTGTTTTGGGACATAAAATTTTACAACGAGGGATTGCCGTAGACAAAGCGAAGATTGAGGTTATTGAAAAATTGCCACCACCTACTATAGTTAAACGTATTCAAAGTTTCCTTGGCAATATAGGATTTTATCGATGATTTATTAAGGATTTTTCGAAGATATCCAAACCCCTATGTGCATTGTTAGAGCATAATAGAGCTTTCAAGTTTGATGAACCTTGTATGCAAGCATTTGAGGAATTGAAAAAGCAACTAATAATAGCATTGATTGTCATAGCACCGAACTGGACATTACCTTTTGAACTTATGTACGATGCCAGTGATTTCGCTGTAGAAGCAGTGCTTGGGCAAAAGAAGGATAAAGTGTTTCATGCCATTTACTATGCAAGCTAGACACTGATAGATACGCAGTTGAACTACACCAATACTAAGAAGGAATTATTGGCTGTGATATTTGCATTCGACAAATTCAGATCCTATTTAGTTGGCACCAAATTTACAGTTTATACGGATCATTCTGTGATTAGTATTTGGTGACCAAGAAAGACGGCAAGCCAAGATTAATTCAATGGATATTGCTGCTACAAGAATTTAATCTAGAAATTCGAGAAAGGAAAGACATAAAGAATCAAGTGGCTGATCACTTGTCGAGACTTGAAGCAGGAAATGAAGACGGTAATATTCAACTCATTAAGGAGGATTTTTTAGATGAGCAACTGATGGTTGGCAGAACATACCTTAGTATGTCGATATTGTCAATTTCTTAGTAAGTGGATTGCTACCACCTGAGCTCAACAGTCAAAGACGAAGAAAATTTCTCCATAATGCTAAGCAATATTATTAGGATGAGTTATTTTTATTCAAACATTGTGCAGATCAAATAATTTGGAGGTGTGTTTCGAATGATGAGATTTAGATTATTTTACACCATTTTCATTTAGCACCATATGGATGATGCTTTGGGGGAATGTGAACTATTGCAAAAATTCTCCAATCTGGCTTTTATTTGCTAGACATGTTTAAAGATGTACATGAATTTTTCCAAGCTTGCGATCGTTGTCAACGAATTGGGAAGTTATCAAAGAGGTATGAAATGTCATTGCAAAACATTCTAGAAGTTGAATTGTTTGATGTGTGGGGAATCGACTTTATGGGTCCATTTCCACCCTCGTAGGGCAATATATACATCATTGTAGTTGTAGATTACGTCTCCAAGTGGGTTAAAGCTCTCCCTACGAATGATGCCAAATCAATACTAAATTTCATGCATAAGAATATTTTCACCAAGTTTGGTACTCCTCGTGCTTTGATTAGTGATGAAGGTTCTTATTTTGACTGCAAATTAGTTGCTACTGCCTTGAATAGATATGGGGTTAAACATAAAATTGCCGCGTCATATCATCCCTAGACAAATGGACAAGTTGAGGTCTCTAATAAAGAGATTAAGCAAATTTTAGAGAAAGTAGTCAATCATATTCGCAAAGATTGGTCATCCAGATTGGATAAAGCTTTGTGGGCATATCATATTACCTTCAAGACACCATTGGGAATGTTGCCTTTCAAGCTCGTCTAAGGGAAACCTTGCCATTTGCTTGTTAAACTTGAACATAAGGCATTTTGGGCAATTAAGAAATTGAACTTGGATTGGATTAATGTTGGAAATAATAGACTACTAGAGTTGAATGAGATGGAAGAATTCAGAGCTCAAGCTTATGAGAATGCCAAACTATAAAAAGAAAATACAAAGCAATGGCATGATAAGAAGATTTTTCCATGACAATTTGAACTTGGACAACAAGTGTTGTTGTTAAATTCCAGGCTGAAATTGTTTCCTGGCAATTAAAGTCTCATTGGTCTGGCCCATTCAAGATAGTGCGTGTTTACCTTCATGGAGCTGTAGAAATCAAAGATGGCAAGACTGGTTTTAATTTAAAAGTCAATGGCCAATGTTTGAAGCATTATTGAGGAGCTCCCATACTTCATGATAAACATTCCATTGCTCTTTGAACTGCGTAGTGTTTTCTTTTGCTTGGTTTTAGTTAATTAATTTATTTTTTTTTCTTTCTTCTGTTGCAGGTAGATTTTGGCCCAGGCTTTATCATAGTTAGCCTATTTAGCATACTTACGAATTTTTAGCTTCATTTTTTTTCTTTTCTCGCCTAATTTTTACTTTACCATGTCACGCCATAATTTCAAGCTAATCTTATCCCCCACGTCACTACTATATTCTCTCTCATTTTTACCCTAGTCGATTCATTTTCTTTCTCCAAGTTATTTTTAGTTTTTTTCACTATTTTTAATTTTTCCTCCACAACTTTAAAGGTCTTAACTTTTTCTTTTTACAGTGGCTATTTTTCCTCAAATGGCTCGACGTATGCCATCTCCATCAATCTCTATGCCTCCGAGAACACTTTTCAGCAAAGCCGCTAAAGAAACGTACAACACGAACACATCAAAATGATCCTTTTGTACTGAAAAAAGGCTTTCTTTTCAAGACATAGCCTTTATAGGATACACTGAAGCAATTTCTTCCGTGGTAGAGAAACATGGATGACAACTCTTTTGCCTTAATCCTGATAATGCTCTCACGAAATTTCTAAAGGAGTTTTATGCCCATTTAACCTCTCCAAATAATGCTTTCATTTAGGTACACGGTGCTTTAGTGATATTCGATGAATAATCCATCAATGCACATTATGGTTTACCTGAAGGTCCTAATGACCATTCTCAATTTCTCAAGACAATAACAGCAGAATGACTCATTCAAGTTCTTGCAGATTTATGTGTGGAAGGGACCAAATGGATAGTTTCTCGGAATGACTGCTACACCATAAACCGTATTTCTTTGAAGCCTCATTGTAGGGTATGGTACCATTTTCTTAAATCTCGCCTTAACCCTTCAACTCATAACTCTTCTATTTCAAAGAAATGCATGTTGTTACTGCACTTTATTATGAATGGATGAAAGATAAATGTTGGAAAAATTATTTTTAGAGAAGTTCATCGTTGCGTACAAAATAATACAGGGACCTTGAACTTTCCATCTATCATTACGGCATATTGTTAAAAGGTTAATGTCCCTATCCAAGAAATGAGGACAAAATCCCTAACAAATGAGCCATCACCAAACAGGTTGCCATAAGATTTTTAGGGGAAGAAGTGCCACAGCATCCTGGCTCTACGTCAACCTCTTCTCCACCTACTGGTACCCATGCCACTCCATCCACATCTTACAATGATTTCGAGCAGCAAGTGCTGATTATTCCTGAGATGTTGAAACAACAGTTTTATTTGATGGAGAAGCAACAACTGAGGACAACTATTGATCTAAGAAGGGCTCAAGAAGAAATGGCTTTATTTTGGGGTTATGTCAGAATGGGGGATAATGCCATCAAGAAATCTCTTCAAAAATATTTTACTAGGCCCATGCATGCATTCCCTACTTTTCTCAAAGAGTTGTTATCAGATCCAAAGGATAAAGATGAAGAGGAAGTCGAAGTCGCTATGACGGACATTGCCACACATCCAGCCACTGTAGAATAAAAGAACAAAGAAACAGAGGGGGAGGAAGAGAAAATAGAATCGATGAACATTGAATTAGATAAGGAAAGAGATAACATGAATCAAAATTCTGCACCACAGGAACCTGCTACTACACCTCAAACCATTGCACCCATATCGGAACAAGATCGTGAGATTAATCAACTGATTGATGATCTCACAAAATTAGATGATGATGATGAAGAGGTGCCAATGAATAAGGTCAAACAGAAGCAGTGCTACAAGCACACTGCTAGGAAATCCACTCGACCCAACTAAAGTAATACAAATCCTTTCCAAGCTTTTGTTTTTACTTTTTATTTGCATATTTTTTTGATTTTTACATGTGTTTTTCAGGCATTCATAATTGTTTTCATTGCATTTTCTACTTATCTATTTATTTTTTCATACGTGAAATTTAGTGTCTGATCATGCATTGAGGATAATGCATCCTTTAGGTTTTGGGGTGTGTTGCACATATTGCATGCATGAGATATTTTGTTTAAACATTAGATCATTTTGTTACTCATTTTGCCATGACATACAAATGTTAAATAATTGTTAGACCATGAGAAATATATTGTTATCTTTGATGTTCGATGAGGATAATAACTCTTCAAACTGTGAAAATTGTAATAATTGATTAGGTATGTTTAACTTAGGATAGTCGTGTGAAAATTGATGCCTAAAAGTAAAATGACCTAAGTATAATCGCAATTAGTCTATATTAAGGTTCTTTTAATATACTTAGACGTCTTGAAACTAAGATCAGTAAATTAGCATTATGTAATAATAAATACCACGACAAAGCTAAGGGTAAATGAATAAGTAAAATAAATTTTAAAAAGACATTATAAAGCACTCCAGCGTTTGAAATTGTTGAGTAGGCCAGTAATACTCTGTTTGCTCCATTGTATTATTGATTAGAAAAGCAAGATCAAATAAGAGTGAGTAAAAAAAAAAAGTTTAGGGGCACTCCACTGTAGTAGTAGGCTGAGTAGCTAAAGGGGTAGTTGTTTGTTCCATCAATCTTTGTAGTCAAAAGCCTTAACTTCATAAGTGAATTACATTCAAATTGTGGTGTGATGTAATATCTGGAAATCTAGTGTATGCTCCATTGAGATTGTCAACTAAATGAATCATGTGACAAGATGAATTCACTAGAATTTTTTTTATATAATGCAATGACAGAATAAGTATGAGAAGAAAAATTGAGCTAAATGGAAGGATAAACTAAGTACATTAGAAGGTGCTTCCTATAACCAGAATTGCATGAATATTTAGGAACTTTTATTTTTAGGTAACATGTTCTACACTTCGTATGCTAAACAAACTTATAAAATTTGATCAAATTTTTTATTTAGATAGAAGACTATTGAGAATAGAGGTATAAAATATGTTTCATTTGGTTTAGCAGTACAAGAGACAATGGTGTAGTTATGTCAAATTCATGCATTCATACATATTTTGCTTGAGGACAAGAAAAAACTAAAGTTTGGGGATATGATAAATCTTTATATTCCGAACCTTTAAGCTTAATTAAATTTCTGTACTTAAGAAGATATATTTGCATTTTTAGGTTATTTTTAGAACATTGCATAATAACTCTTGGATTGTGCCTTAAATGTCATTTCATGTTAATTTTACTGTTGGGAATAATGGAATTGGTTGTTGTATGCAGTAGGTGCAAGAAGGATGAAGAAAAGGAGGAAGAGAATGAAGGAAGTGAAATATTGCCATGGCAAAAGGTTGGATGGATTGCCAACACAAATGCCATGGCAATACCAGGAAAATGCTAATGCAACACTCAGTCCTCGTCACTCTCAGCCAGCTGGACGTGTACCAGGTAAATCCACTTGAAAGAGAAGGAGAAATGTGTGTGCTGAGAGAGGGGGACCTACCCTATAAAAGAAGAAAGAGAAAAGAAAGAAATCAATTTGAGGGGATTTTACATGATGTTTTTAGAGGGGGATTGGGAGAAAAATTTTCTCTCTAGAAAACTCGTGAGAAATTCTAGAGAAAAGGTGAGGTTATCAGTTTAAGAGAAGAGCAGAGATGCAAAAAACTAGACGAGCAATCAGCCTTGTGTCCTGCATGACTCAACAGCGTCGAAGTGAAAGTTGGAGTGGCGAAAGCTTCCTGTAATTCTACCTTCATTATGTTAATTAATTTTTGTGATGTCTAAACTATTAATGATGATGTTGAATGTTATTCTGATTTTTTATTTTAAACCCCAACCTATGAGCTAATTTCATTTGGGTTGGAATTACTAGATCTATCTTGATACATTTAATGATCATGGTGATATTTTGAGTAGATCTACTGTTTTATTCGGTTTGGATTATTATAAATATATGCATGCAAGCTCTAAAATTAGATGAATGCATGGTATATCCTTAGACTTGATTTATTTCTGAAAAGGTTAAATAATTTGGATCGTAACTGAATGATACGAGCGAGTACTCGAGCGAATACTTGTAGCACTCTAAACATAGAGTTGTGATATGTACAGAGTTAGGAAGAATATTTTTAGGTGTTGTTCTTGAGACGTGTAGACGTATAAAGACTTAGAATGATAGCTTTAATTCCAGCTTTCAAAAGAACCAGAATGCAGTAGTTATACTCTGAACATTAATTTGGTCAAGATTTTGCCATTATATTATTATGTTATTAAGATATAATCCAAGTAATTCCAACCTTCCCTTTCAACAACATCAATCCTCTTAACTTTGTCTCGTAGAATTGCCACAGCATTTTATTCATTATTTGATTTTTATATTTCATATATTAGTACCTCACTTCAAATCAATATTCTGTTTATTTTTCCATAAGCCTAATTAGTATAATTTATAGTAATAACTCAATCATATTTTTACCTATTCCGATCCCTATGGAGACGATCTCACTTATGACTTTATTACTTGATTCAACGTGTATACTTGCACATTCGCATTATATATTCACACACAACAATCATTACACTTGTACATTAATTAACTATCAATTAAACAAAATCACTAGACCAAATTTTAATATATTTCTATACTAGCCTCGTAAATATTAAATATTAATAATTACGAACACGATTTATGGAAATGACATTTTAGAATCGTTATTTTTGACACAACTAGAAAACTGAGTCATTACACCATAGCTTTGATACCATTAAATCTAACACCCTTTGCCCAACCCAATCACCGGGTCCGAACCATGGAATGCTACATTCGTTGCTAGAGTAAAAACAAGAAAAATGTAGTAATTAATCAATAACTTATGTGATTAAACATCATTCACATTCAATTTACATTAAAAAATCATTTTTGAGTCTTATATGAGCTTACGAAAGCTCTTTTTTCAACCCGAGTACGAAATAGGACCATATTGGAAGATTTTAAAATGTGTTGATCGATGTCATGACTTCATCTGGTTATCATCATGACGTGGCCATCACAGTATATTAGGTCGCGACGTCACAACGTGACTTACTATAATGGCAACGGTGCGACGTCAAAAGTCTGAGGCCACGATGTGACCTCTATTTTTGGAAAAATATACATTTAGGTAAGTTTCCAACCAATACTTTCAATATATTCACTAAGTACCAACTTCACTTGATTCAAAACGTACCAAAACATGCCAAACAAGTCCATCATCCATGTTCAAGTTCTTATCAAGTCATTTACTACTTATACATCAATTAAACTCAAACGTTTCAATGTCATTAAATCTTAACATCTAAACCATTCAAACACCAATGTTTACTTATGCCAATTCATATTGAAACATGCTATTTCACTTTACTTACAAACACATATGTACAATATACACATAAATGGCTTATAGGCTACAAGCATAAACATCAATAATCAATAATAGTTCACCTATTACAAACATTCATCATTTAAGCCTATTTGATCTCTAATTTCCATTCAACCATGTTTAACCAAACTCAATATTAGCATCCATATACTATTCAATCATCAATGCCTTCATGACCTTAAAAATGGACCAAATTAACCATTCTCCAACACATCTCTCATGCATGAAAATCAAACATACTAGTTCAACTAGGCGTCAACTATTGCCAAATCATGCATTACAATTTCACATACCATAACCAACATTCAACTCATCATATGCCATATTCATCAAAGATATTTAACTTATCAAGACTTTGATATATTAAGCTATACACAAGACACTTATATACATGCCACAACCCTTGACTTAAAATGATCGCATAACTTCCGAGTTGATTATTACGTGAGCTTCAAGAAGATCCAACTTGACGTGTTCCACAAAGTTTCTATTTACAAGGAAAAAGGAAAGCAAACAAGGTAAGCATAGAATTCTTAGTGATAACTCCTAAAAAGAGTTATATTTCAGGCTTCTAGACTTGGTTAATTGTTCGTACTTGAGTAAATTTAGTTGCATTTTAGGAAATTATATTAGTATTTTTATAAAATTACATCATGAAGCATGAATTATGCTTTTAATGTCACTATATGTTACTTTTACTTGTGAGAGGAAAGGGATTGCGTGTTGTTTATAGCAGGTGCAAAAATGAGGAAAAGAAGTGAAGGAGCAAAGTTTTTTCATGACAAAAGGTTGGACAAATTATCAACACAAATGCCATGGCAATTCCAGGAAGATGTTGACTCAGTTGTCAATCCGTGCCACTCTCAGTCAGTTGTACTTGTACCAACAATATCCATTTGAAAAAGAGGGAGAAAAAAGTGTGTACTAAGAGGGGGACCTACCCTATAAAAAGAAGAAAGAGGAAGAGAGGAAGTAAGCCATTTTTCCTTTCACACAATTTTTCATAGGAGATCCAAAGATGCAAGGAAAGAAGGTAGCGACTAAGGAACAAAGCAACAACACAAAGAAGAAGTAGAAGCATTCAACCCTGGGCTTCGTAAGAGATTGCAGCACTGGAGTGAGGGCTGGACTGGTGAAAGCTTCCTAAAGTTCTTCCTTTATTATCTTAATTGATTTCTGTGAATTTTAACTGTGGAAAGATGTTGTTGAATGATACTTTCATTTTGGATTTTAATTTCCAACTCATGAGCTAATCTGATTGAGTTGGGATTACTGGATGAATCTTTAGTTCCTTTAATGACTAAGGCATTATCCTGATTAGATTTACTGTTTCATTCGATTTGTGCTATTTTAAAATGTATGCATGCAGTCTCTAGACATAGATGAATGTATGGTATTTCTATAAACTTGATTTAATTCTGAAAAGGTTAGATAAGTTGGATTGTGATTGAATGATACAAACGAGTATTCGATAGAATACTCGTAGCACTCTAGACATAGAGCTGCAGTTTGTACAGAGAAAGGAAGAAACAGTGTTAGTTATCCTTCTTAAGGCTTGTAGACATGCAAAGCCCTTAGGTAGGGTAGCTTGAAGTCTGACTCTCGAAAAAAGTAGACTACCTTAGATTTAATCTGAATAGTAGATTGGTTAAGATTTTGCCATGACATTTTTGTGTTATGAGGAAAGAATCTTAGTAATACCAACCTTCCCATTCAACAGCGTAGATCCTCTCAATTTTTCATTTTTATCTTTGCCACATCATTTTAAGTTAGTTATTTAATTTTAATATAGCATACGTGATTATTCCTCTTCAAATTGTTATTCTATTTTGCCACAGCCTGATTCATATAGTTTATAGTAATAGCTTAACCGAATTAATTCTATCTGATCCCTGAGGAGACAATCTTACTACTTTATTACATGATTCGACGTGTACACTTGCACATTCGCATATTATATTCACACGTGACACTTAGTAAGTTCAAAGGTATGAAACAAAACTTACATTATCTTTTATCTAAATACAATAAGCTACCTTAACTTGGCATAGTTTGGCTAGACATGACAAAACAAAACATTAACTAGGCAATACTCGAATTCATACTCAATTGAGGAATGTTACATTCACACATATATATATATATATCAAAGGCAATACTCCAATCAATTTTTCTTACACAATTCATTCAATAACTTACCATTTAACTATCAAGTTCATTTCATCCCATTTCAGTTTCTCAATTTCACATAAACTGATTCGCCTGATAAACTAGTAAACGGACTCAGATACATAGGTATCTACACCACACCAGTTTTTTGTTCGAGCTAAATATATACATGTCAAGTTACCTATTCGAGCTAAACCTTTATAGTAACACATCGGGTTACAAGCTAAACTAGTGTCACATATATTTAAGAATCTGCAACAAATGCTGGACCTCAATAACATTTGTAATCAATCTCGTACAAGCACACACAAGACCCCATTGGCATGCCAATTGTATCCTAACATTTACTAAGCTCACATATGCATCTTTTACACATGTAAATATCACTTTTCAATTTAGTCCAACTTTAGCCTAATTGTACCAATTCACAACCAAACACACACGTATACACAATTCAAATACATAACAACCTAAGTACATAAATATCAGATGAACTTACCTAATCAAAACACCAAACAACTTGATTCTTCAGGAACTAATCAACAATTTTTGCTTTTCCTCGATTACCTCCGGTTTGATCTAATTCTTGATATATACAATTATTCCATACAATTCATCAATACTAAACATTTACACATTATGCCATGCCATGAATACACCTATATAATCTCATTTTTTGATACCCCTAAAGTTTTAGATATTATTTAATTTAGTCTCTGAATTCAAAATAGCCATAACTTTCAATTTTTAGCCTTAGTTTCAAATTCGACTTCAATTATATTCATTAGGAACCCCTTAGTTTCTATTTATTTGGAAATTTCACATTTTATTCATTTAGTCCCTATGTACAAAACTAACAATTATGCGTCACAATTTAGTTCTTTTTATAATCTAAACTTAAAATCTATAAATTTCACACCAATTTCTTCAAGAAATCAATAATGAAAACTTTCAAAAACTTTAACAGTTTTACAAATTGGTACCAGACTAAACTTTAATATACTTTTATACCAAATCCGTAAGTATTCATATTTAATATTTATGGACTTGATTTACGGGGATGGGGTTCCGAAATCACCTTTTCTAGCACCACTAAAAATCAGACTGCTATAAATATTCTAAATTAAAAACAAGCATCAAACCTTATAAAATAAAATACTTTAAAGAGTGCTTTTATTAAATCAATTAATCAAATGTCTTACATAATGAATAATGAAAATATCCTCATATAAGTTATAAATCCAAGGAAAAACAAAATCCAAATTTGGCTGTGCAAGAAGTAATTCTAGTTGAACTAAGCTTTCTTGCCAACTAAGAAACATAAAACTTCTAAACAACTTAAACTACTTAAAAATATCCTAAAATTTGGATAAATAAATAAAAGTATAAAACTTAATAAAAACAATATTGGACTCATATATAATCAAAATTAAGTCTTAAAATTGAATGCAATATGATTTAAACACAAATTAAAGCCCCAAACTTGTAATTCTCGTAATAATCTCTCCCAAAAAATTTGGTTGCGCAGTCTTCACTAAAATGACCATAACATGAGCTTTCGAACTCAAAATTAGGTGATTCAAAGTGTATTTCGGAACTAAGAGATAGCTCTTTCATCGATTAGAAGACATATTAACCCAGAAATAATTGAGTCTCATCAAAAAAATGCATCACAAGTCAACTGATTTTCTAAATATAAAAATTGACAGATTTGATGAACTTAATTTAACAAAATTTACCTCATCCATACATTTATCACTAAAATATTTATGCTACAACAACAAACTTGTTAATTGAACAAAAATTAAATGATATGTAAAAGAATATTGGATTAAAATATTATCCTTATAAATAAAATAAATTTAAATATAGAAATCCAAGTAAATATGAATATAAAATGTTCTAAAAAAACTTAATTCTAAAATTCACTAAAATAAAATTAAATAACACCAAATATTTTTCTTTCTTATTTAAGATATTACAACTACAATGGATATAATACTAACACCCGATTGAATCTTAGTTTGATTGATATTTAGTTTCATTGATATGG
>JABEZY010272796.1:0-25178 GCA_013467495.1 Gossypium gossypioides
TTAATAATTATTTACATTACTTTCAAATTTGATTTTTATTCTATTTAACTAATGGGTAATTAAAAAATTAAAAAATTTTAAAAAATTTATAGAAAAACCATAGTTGCACCACTTGTCGCAATTAGTGTACATGTAAATTCTAGTAACACTAAATAATATGAGATGTTACCTAGATGTAGACTAGATAACACGTATCCAACTTGACACCGTTACTGTTTTATACTCATCCATTCAATTATGAGTCCTTTACAATTTCAAGACCCATATAGGATAGATAACTATTTTTAATTGTTATATAAAAAAATTTGATTGGATTTGAAATTGATATTTTATAAAGGTAAGGGTTTTAGAAAACTATCTTAAGAATAGTTATTTCACCTGAATAATAAAGAAATACTATTCTCAAGATATAATACCTTTACTCGAACGGAACAATTCATATTGCACTACGAATTATTTTAAACTGAAATAAAATTCAAAGACACATAGAAGAAAGAAATACTATTCTCATTTTTGGTGCCTATGCCTTTTTAAAAGAGCACAAAGTTTCCTGTAAAAGGTTTATGAATAGTTATGACCATCTACATAGAGACAACTCTCTTCAATTACATTCTTTCTTTCTTTTTTCCATTTTATATATGATTGATGTAATATTACAAATAATGTAAAATTTTATTAGTTTATATTTGATTTGAAAATACTTTATATAATATATATTATTATATTTTATACAACAATAGGTACCGTATATTTCTACTCTTAGACAATCTTCTTTATTGCTGTGAGAACTCAAAGTGACTCTCTTTGCTTCCAGAGTTTCTGCTTCTGGAACCATGGCTCTGGTATGAGATTCAACAGTTCGGTCTGCCTGCCCAAAATCCAAATGCATGGAAATGCTAATACAAAATAATATGTTCATTATAAATATTAAAATTACAAAATAACTAATCAAATAATTTCCCAGGCCATTCCCAAAATGGAAAATACAAAATACAAAATAATAATTAAATAAATTTTGCTATATTCTTCAACCGCTGGATTGGATGGTTTTCACTTTTCTGACTCAGTCGCCCTACAAAAACACTCTGAACAATAATAAGTAAAATGGTATAAAACACTCTCCAGCTCTTGCTGATCTAAAATCATGTTTATTTTAATTTATCTTTCTCATTTTGGTCAACTAAAGCTTTGATTTATCGTTTGTCAATATTTGCACAGACCAGTAAGTGACAGAACTTTAGTACGGAAATAGACAAAACATAGTTTATTTCTTATCACATATGTTGGAGGAGACATACTATGGAAGAAAATTTGATTGCATTTCAATTTTGCCATCATCTAATGTTAACCGACACAGCATAACCCTGCAAAATCTTAAATCCAAGAGGATAAGAAAGGAAGCATAGAACAGAAGATGCAGTAGACAACTATCTATAATCGGAGAATGGTTCGTAAACTGTCACATAAGTTTTGTATGGTTTGCTGCTCCTGAGTTGCCTGCAACTCTTGAAGAGGCATCTCATCATAGCACCTGCAATGAATAGATGACAAAAGTAGTTAATAAAAAGAAAAGGAAAAAAAAACAGTAGCTGGTAGTTGTTAAATTTAGCAAGAATTACATTTTGTGGTAAGCTAGGGCCTGCGCCAAATTCATCAGTGTAGGACTTGAAGCGAGTCTTTTGTAAACGCTTGGAGGAAATTGCATCTGCAGAATGATAAACTGGAAAATAGTTGATAAACCTCTGACAGAGAGATAGACAAGGAAAAGAAAAGAAAGGGAAGAGGATGAATTGACCTCATTTTGTGCCCTTCGACCTTTCTTTGATTGTCCATCACCAGCAAAAAGTTCCTGAAGTGCTTCCAGTGCCATGGTTCCACTAAAATCCCGATACATGCCCACAAGGAAATTATCTGACAGAAGGGCAATTGGGGATATATCCGTGGCCCTCAAGAATGGAATGGGTACTGTATTACCTGCTGCATATATAGAAGAGAGCTGCAAAACCAATCAGGCGCCTTAGCTGCAGCAACAGGTAAAAATAGAATAATATGGGAGCAAATAAACCATTTGTTGTGATGGGTAGCAGGCTGGAACAAGCGGTTAGCTCACAATTACTTGATAATTAACAAATGGGGGAACGAGGAAAGCCTTGTGAAACGAAAGGCACTGATTAATTATAAATATCACGACAAACAAACCCAAGTTCCTAATGCTTGCGTTCAAGCTAAAAACTCTGAAAAAGAGGGTAGAGGATTCTAAAAGCAGAACAAATTCAAAATCAAGGTTACTAATTTCAGCAAACAAGGTTAACTCGTTTTCCAGGAAGACCACAAGTCAAACCTTGTTTTCCCATAGAGAAATTAAAGGACCATTTACCTTTTGATTGATGCAAACATAGATTAGAGAATGAAAATAACCTTATCTTGCAGGGCAAAAGCTTTTTTCTTGCTGACAGTTTCGTTCTTCAATGTGCCGCTACTGATTTGACTGCTTTCTTTTCCCCTTGCCTCTGGAACACTGTCTGACCTTAGTTTCTGTTCAGGATAGACAAATATTGAAGGAGAAGATCCCTTTGCCGTTAATTGTAATTCTTCCATAGTTACAGTTGCTGAGGCACCCCTTCTGTTATCCACAGCAGAGAACAAGCCCAATGAATTGAATGCTAAACTAGCAACTGGATTTAAGACTTCACTACTTGTGTGATACAGACTCGCAATATTTTTTTTCCTTTTTCACATTAACCAAGCATGAATGCAAGAGAATTATGAGGTTGACTTTGAAGAGTATAGGGGGGAAATTACTGCGATTCAATTAACTGGCGCCTTGAGCCATTAATCACTGTTCTTTCAGCATGTTCAATAGCAGTTGAAGCTTCTTTACCATTGTGAGGTTGACTTTGAGCAAATGACTTCCGCAACTCATCCCCGGGATGAACTATTACAGTGCCAAACTCCCCTACTGAACATAAAATCAGATAAAGAGAAAACAAGCTCACAAACAAATATTATCCAGATAAAGAGAAAACAAGCTCATAAAATCAGATACAAGTACGTTAGTTCCAATCTGCCCCATTTAAGATGACAAACAGCAAAGAAAATCTTAGAACTGGCTAGTTAATACTGCCTCCAAAGAAATTGCTTCTTTTCTTCCCCATTTTGACTAAATGAATTTTAGTAGCATCCCCAATATGTTTGATACCACCAGAATGACCAGATATTATCTAATTAAAGATATTCAGCAGCAAATCTTTCGGTATTATTTCCAACTCTGTAAGTAAAAGATAGAATCATTATTGTCGTAGTTCTACCATTCACTTTAAGATCAGGTCCATAACAAGCATCCTGGAGTAGTCACCTATCTAAGCATTCTTAAGTGTACAAAACTGTCAATACAGCAATTAAAAGAGGTGGTAACATTGTCCATTTTCCCTTCTACTCTGTATAAGATTTATGAAATAGAAGATATCCATTGGAAAAATGACTACACTTCTATCTATCTTCTAAAGTTCACCAATTACCTCGCAATTATCCACATGAATATGACATAAGGTATGGATTCCAAGCCCTGTTAATATGATAAACCAGTATTATTGTGTAAAGTACATTCCATGAGTTTAACTATAGATCTCTCCAGCATGCCCCTTTCATCCCTCCTTTTCCCCTTTCCCTAAACATACAATTGCACAAGCATTGACTACCATTTGCTCCACCACTTAAATCTAACCAGATTATTAGATACGACATTCAAAAAAGAATTCCATACCTTCACCTGTCACTTCCACGCCATCCAATGTGCGAGGCTTCTTCAAAGTGCCAGTTGCAGGAGTCTGATTTGCAACTTGAAGACCCATATTCTGAGGCTTTGATGGAACAGTATATCCATAATCCCCATTCAAGTTTGAACCTTCCGGTGGCTGCTCCAAGTTGGGAGTAGTCAGAACCAGGTGGAAAAAATATGCATGCATAACACAGAACAAAAGTGTTTCCGCATGTGTGGTCTATGATCACAATTATATGGACATCTATAGAAAGAGAGAAATTGACTATACACATTTAGAACAAGAAATTCATACATTAATTCCTGGAATGGTGGGAGTAATAGTTTGTGCCTGTTGAGCCATTGCAGCCCTTATTCGCTTTGCCTTCTCAATCTTTGGAAGCATTACTGAAGCTCCACATTTGCATTTCTCAATGAATTTGTGCTAAGTTTCAGACAGAGATGATGATTTAATGTCAAAAGCATAAACTATAAGAAACAAACAAACAAAAAAAAGGCCATTGGAAAAGGCAAGTGGAGAAGAAACAAGTAATTAAATATATTGAAAAAGGAACATTCCCCCTAGCTATTAAAAACAAAATTAAAAATAAAAAGCCTCATTTCTTTTCTTTTTTTTGGGTTACAATCAAAGCTTACATTACAATTTAAGGGGAGGGGACGACAGGACTTTAACCCTGGACTTTAAGGTGCCAACATAAACCTTTAATCACTTGCTCCTTTGGGTTGTTGGCAAAGCCTCATTTCAACTCTATGCAGTTCATTACATGTAATGATCCGTACCTGAACTCTAGACAGTTACTTTAACCCCTACAATAATAGACCAAGGGCAAAAAACAAACTAACCCGATTAGTACTATGTAAAAGGGCCCAACCCAAACCCAAAAGATTTGGATTTTGCGCATAGTTGTTTTGAGCAAAGCAGTAAGCATGAGACGGCCATTAATATGCAGGAAGCAATGATAGATGGAGCTGGCACAGACTAATTCTTTTCATTATAGTCTGATACTGCAGGCTCACAACTCAACTCCTCCCATGCTAAATATAACAATTATAGCCACACAGAGCTTCAGGAAGAGGATTCGACTTTGCAGCTTGCAAATCCAAAGAAATACATATAGTGCCTTTTAAAATATCATTCAATTCAAGGGTAGGCAAATCATACTTGCTCCACGGAAATTTTCTATTCTTCCCTCTAAGATGAATTTGAAATATTAATATTCCATTTGCTTCATCCCATGACAACCAGCAAGGTAACTTCGGCCTATCGGACCTCACTGTTTTGTCCATAAAACTCACCTCATAGATTGAAGATGATGTGAACATTTGCATGTTAGGAAATGTGCTCATATTGTAGTAAGCTAACTATTTTTTTTATTTATTTGAACGATAAATAAATAAAAAAGTTCATTTCACATTTCACTATTATGTCTTTTGTATTTTTTTCCTTTCACATTTTACATGCATAGCGACATTGTGACAAGCAAATATTAGCTCATTGATTGTCTAAGTTCAAACTGAAAATAAGTGGCATTGTAAGAACGTTTACATTGCGAGAAAGACAACTTACTTCAATAGATAATCTAAATAAATCTGTAGTCCCGTAAAAGAATCAAAATGAGCATTTGATTCAAATACTGAGAAGGATTATCATGTCGTCTATAATTCCAATTATAGTAAAATTATCTTTACTCGTAATTTTTTATCCTATTTGGAGAGATTTTTTTACGTTATATTTTTATGTTCAATTTCTCAATTCTTCTATCTCTTTTAGTTGTTCATTGCTTAATCGGGTCGATCCCCAAAAAGTAGTATCAGAGCTAGTTCAATTCGTAGATCAGCCCGTTCAGAGATAGCAAAAAGGTTTGACATTAAGAAGTTCGATGGTGTCACAAATTTTAATCTGTGGCAAGTTCAGACCGACCTGAGAAAGGTAGTTACTGGTAAAAAGCCTGAGAATTTAAATCAGTTAGAATGAGAAGAGCTTGATGAAAAAACCTTATCTGCAATCCAGTTGTATCTCACGAATACGGTATTGTAGGAGGTATTGATGGAGAAGACCTCATCCGCCTTGTGGAAAAGGTTAGAAACTCTTTATGCGACTAAATCTCTTGCTAACTGTTTAGTGTTGAAACGTCTATTTACGTTTTGCATGAACGAATGTGAGCTTCTTAGAGATCGTATTAGTTAATTTATTACTCTTTTAAATGATTTAAAAAACGTTGAGATTCAAACTATGCTATTATTGTGCTATTTACCTCCCTCATACAAGTCTTTTAAGGAAACCCTGATTTATGACAGAGACAAACTCTCGTTCGAAGATTTGAAAGATCATTTGTTGAGTAAAGATAAACTTGACAATAAATTTGATTCGAATAATAAGGTAAATAGACAAGTTTTCCATTTTGATAGCATCAAAGAAGTGAGACAAAAGATGTCGCTATTGTAAAAAGTTAAGTCACGTCAAAGCAAATTGTTATAAACTACAAAATAAAAGAGTTGCTGAGAGTAACGAGAAAGATACAGCTAGTGTTAATTTGGCCCATGAAAACAGTGATGATTTCTTGTTATTGTCAATGAGCAATAACTCCAAGCTTAAGTCCGAGTGAATCTTAGATTCGGGATGTTCTTTCCAGATGTGTCCCAATAGATAATAATTCTCCACATACAGTTCAGTTGAAGGTGGAGTTGTACACATGAAAAACGATTCATCCAGTAAGGTAATTGGTATTGGTACTGTTAAAATTAGGATGTATGATGGGACGATTAAGGCACTCTCAGATGTCAGATATGTACCTGATTTACGAAAGAATCTCATCTCCTTAAGCATTTTACACTCGAAAGGATGCAAAACTAACATCAAGTCGAGCGGCATTAAATTATTTCGTGGAGCTCTCGTTTTTTTAAAAGGTAAAAGAATCGACAGTCTTTATATTTTAAAAGGTTCTACAGTGACCGATGAAATTAGACGTCGTCTGTTACGGAGTCGAAGGCAACTCTTTTGGAGTGGAGGCAACTTTGTCATAGGAGGGAAAAAGTATGACCGTTTCGTTGAAAATAAGTTCTCTTTTGGATGAAGGTTTTGAAAAGTTAAGGCACTGTATTCGTGAAAATTTAACCCAGGTTAATTTCGATTTGGCAGTGTACAAGTCAAAAGCAAGAAGTCTTACAGTTTCTAAGCATAGATTCGACTCAATTAATTCTCGGCATAGTTCAAGATAGACCTATGACAGACTTTGGCAAAGATTGCGTTGTGAAAATATGAGTTAAGGTAAAGATTTGTTAAGTATGACTCATATTTCAGTCAAATTTAAGAAATAATCTTCCAGTTAAACTCTATTTATTTGTTTTGATCAAACTCTGATTAGTATAAATTATTTTATTATTATTTGACCTATTACTGTAGCCTATAAATAGGCTCTTTTATAATATTAGAAAATACACCTATTAGAGATTAAAACTCACTTTTAGAGAATTTTATATTTACATTTTGAAAAATTTTTTGTTTTCAAGGTTTACTTTTTATATCTATCTTTTGTACTTTCCGTTCTTTTGTCATTATAGTAAAATTATCTTTACCCGTGATTTTTTATCCTCTTTGGAGGAATTTTTTCACGTTGAATTTGTGTGTTGACTTTCTCAATTCTTCCGCCTTTTTTACTTGTTCGTTACTTAATCGGATCGATCCCCAACAATGGGGTAGATGACTAGAATGAAAAGGACACGGACGTCCCTATTCAATGTAAATTACAAATAAAAAAGAAAAGTGGGGGAGAGGTATTGTCATAATCCAAGAGCACTTGTTTTTAGGGATTTTTTGTTGTCAATCCTCTCCACTAATATCAAAGTGTAATATATTTTAACACTTACTAGCACATATGAGAACTGAAAAGTAGCAAAATAGAATTTAAAAATATTTATCATGCGAACACCTCCAAATTACAAGATATGTAATAAATCTATAAGGAACAATGAGATGAAAATTCCCAAAGTTATGAAATTCCTATAATAATGGTAGAGAAATGTTACCGTACTTTTAGCATCTCAGATGCAGTAGGGCGTAGGCTTGGATCCTTTGTAAGGGTCTTAGCGACGAAATCATGAAAGACAAGAGACCTGCATGTCAAAATAACCTAAGTGAGAACACAAATCTATGATGCTTTTAACGAACTAAACCTATTATGAGAAAGAAAATTGTACCTTGAATGCCCATCAAATAAATTTGGGAAAGTATTAGTGTCAATACCTTATGGTAACAGGTAGAACCACTGGAGAAGGCTACCCACAATAAATATTTTACAAATAGTAGTTAAAAGATGAGTTATGGCATGTATAGAGAAAGCACAAGTTGTTATCTTGATGCTTAAGGATATGTATACAACTAATTTGGTGAACGAATAATCATTACTAGCCTTTGACCAAAAAAATTAATAATAATCATTGTTGGCTATAGATTTCTAGAAACAATCAACCAATTCAGTCTCCTCTTTAAGATACCTTCTTTCAATAAAATCAATTATGAAAACAAAAACTCAGAAACAAGAAAGTGATAATAAAAATAGAATATTTAACATTATTTTCTTTTTTAGTTTCTCTTTTTTTCCATTATCTTTATTCAAATTGAAAAATTACGAAGTGATAAATAAGCTTCTATCATTTTTAAGTCATGGTGTTTGCTTAAAAAAATATAAGAGAATAACAAATAATATTTTTTAAAAATTCCTAATCTTTCAATACATAAATATAATAAATTATGTAAAGAAATTTTACTAAATGCATATTTGTTTATTTTCACGAAAATAGCAAATTATACCAACTGCATATGTTCCCAGAATTGAATAATAAGATAGCTCCCTTTACCTAAGGGTGAAACCATAAAATTTTTTTAATAGTCAAAATTAAATTGTAATTTTTACAATAATAAAAATATAATTTCACCATTTTAATAGTTTATATCTTTATAATTTTTAAAAAATTAAATCAATTTTTTTTATACTTTTAAGAGGGCTAAAGTACAATTTTACCTTTAATAATTTAAAGTTTTAAAAATTTTAAAAAAGCTAAATAGAAAATTTTCCATTTAAGGGAGGTCCCTGCCACCCCCCTAGTTTCGCCCCTGCCTCTACTTGTTAACATTAGCTCTCATACCTTTGAATGACAACATAATAAAACCCAAGTTTATGTGATGCTAAAACTTTCTTTTAAAGGAATAGTTTCACGTAAATGCATTAGAAGAGTTAAATATTTACAAGAGAAGAACTTCAAAAATGTAGAATGTGATGTTACCTACTGAGGGCTAAAGGAAAAATCACTACTCAGATAGCATAGAAAAATAATGATCCCCATCACACTAAAGGATTTCATGACTTGATAGGTGTGGATTTGTCATCTATAATTAATTAGAGATTTTATCTATGAAAATATTGTAAGGTGAATATTTTCTTATTTTTTGTATGATGTAATAAAGAGAATCTATTAATATATGCAAAATCTCTCCTTTACTTTTTTTCGTGGAGCATTTTCCTTCATTATGCCCCAATTTGTGGTTTGCTATAAGTAGTCACTCCTATATAAATGTAAGTTGAATTATTCAGAAAATATTAAAAATATTCTCAAATTTTTCATGGTATTAGAGCCAAACTTGGAAACCCTCATTTAACCATGACAAAATACAGCATGGCTAATGAGAAATGAAGCTCCTCACTCGAAGTAACCTCCAATCCATAACTACCACCAACTGGAAATAATCTTGGAGGAATAGAAAACACTTCTTATCACCAACCACAAACTCAATGAATAGAACTACTTTCAATGGTCTCCATCATGATGTATATTTGCGATAAATGCTAGTATGACTATCTTACAGGTGAAGATGAAATCCAAAAGAAGGATAATCCTAAAAAAGCAGAAGGATGTGAGAAAATGGAACTCATCATATTAATGACCAATTGTGCTCAATTTATAGAGTTGACACATACCAAAGAACTAGATCATAGGAACTACCATATAAAAAATTGAATTAAATCAAATTAACAACTAAATCCTAAAAAAGAGATATGATTATGAATCATTAAAAGATCTCAAATGTAGAAGTTGGAAGGATAAAAATCACAAGGTAATGTTGTGGCTAATTAATTATGTTGATAGTCATATTATTATTAGTGTATAAAAAATTGATATATAATTAGGATGTATATAATCTTGACAACTATTGACGTTCATTATTTGTATGCATGTTTACCAGTAAAATAGGTGATGTATTAAGTTGTATATTGTATCGCAAATAATCAAAATATTATTCTATTCTTCATCTATTTTTCCTTTCTTTCCTTTTTGTTCACGAATGAAACAACTTTCTCTTTTTCTCCTTTTTCAATTTCTTCTCAAATTACATGATATCAAAGCCAAACGATCTCATTGCCCCTACCATTGACTTGTCCAGTCTTTGATGACCCTTCGGTTGAAACCTCGCCGCCACAACCGGCATGTATAGCCCATTCATGCCATCACAAGTTTTCTACTTATCTCCTTCACGTCGACGTGTGAAAGCACGTAGGCCATCGTCAACCCCCGCGAGTCTTCCCACCGTCTGTCTGGCCACAATGGTGCTATCTTCATGTTGATTTGACCTCAACCTCTATTTTTTTTTATTAGTTTTCATCCCTTGCTATGGATGCTTAAATTCTACCAAACCCTTCTAGACATTATCTAATTCTCCTACTATTATTACTGTCAAACCCAAATTTTTAGATTGCCTCACTAAACCTCTCAAACTAAGCGCGAGGACTTTGATTCCACACAAAGATTTTCAAAGTCGACATACTATCTTTTCACACTCCCCTGAGCAACAAACCTAAATGGTTGCTCCATATATACCTCCTCTTGAAGATCGCTATGTAAGAAAGCATTTTTAATATCAAAGTTGATGCAAATGCTACTCATAAGTGGCTGCCATAAAAATGAATAATCGAACAAAAGCTAGTTTAGCTATTAAAAAGAAGGTATCCAAGTAGTCAAGTCCATATGTTTGGACATACCCTTTAACAACTAGTCGAGCTTTAAGGAAAGATACTGACCAGTCAAGGTTTACTTTAACTTCAAACAACTATTTACATCTGATTGCCTTTTTTCCTGTAAATAAATCAATCAAATCCCAAGTGCCAATTTTATCCAAAGCTACCATCTCCTCTACCATTGCATTTCGCCAACTAGGATGAGACAAGACTTCATGAATAGTTTTCAAGATTGTAATAGTATCTAAGACGGCAATGAAAGCACGAGGAGACAAATGGTCATAAGATAACAAAAAANAATAGGGCAAGTACATTAACGTTGACCTTTCTGGAGGGCAATAGGAAGATCAAGACTTGAGTCAGAAGCACTTAAGGCTGGATCATTTGACGAAGCAGATTATTGGTAACGGTCACTTATCTGAAGGTCTTTATGTTCTTGATACAAAAGTGTTGAAATCCATTACTTGTTCTAGTTCATCACCTTTATTTGTGGTGCATTGTTGATTTCGACGTGTAGTGGAGGCTCCAGAATGTTTTCGCAATGCTTGAGGGCCACGTGCAAAGAATTTGGCCATTGGTTTTCTGGGGTTGGTCGAAAATAGTCTCGTACACCTCCCTAAGCCAACAATGAGATAAAAAAGACACCCCTTTGTGGTCAACGAAAATACCCTCCAAAACCCATGATTTTGAGATAAAATTAAGCCCTTAACTCTGATACCACTTAACGTAAGTAGAAATTGGGAGAAAAACCTTATTGATTTACACATGGGAATATCATACATATATACAACTCACAAGAGTTTGCCTAGGGAAATAAGTAGAAGTTAATATAAACTCTAACATAATTTGTCTAATATTATATTCACAACATGAATGATCAATTAGCAAATGTTTTAACAAACACGTTTCGAAAATCTCAGATCAAATACATATGTAATAAACTAGGAGTCTAAGACTTATATGCTCCAGCTTAAGGGTGAGTGTTGATAGTATTATTATTAATGTATAAAGATTTTAGGGATTTATTAACATATAATTAAGGTGTATATAACCTTTGACAATATTTGACTTTCCTTTTTTGTATACATGTTTATTGGTATGAATATGTGATGTATTAGGTAGTATATCGTATTGATTTACAAATTCAATAAATTGAAAACATAATAAATTGTTCGAGATTACAAACCTACACAATTTACACCAATGTGACCTTACAATAACCCAATGCTTCAATAGTTTTGCTTGACTTTGGCATCAATGTGGCATGTTCAAAGTCCACAACTAGAAATGTTTGAAAGACACAATGTTACCTTGAAAAATTGTAGAGTAGAATCGAATACTCAAGTTTTTATTCAACCTCAACAAAAACCTTGATGATGTTAGGAGAGTGATGCGAATCAAGCCACTTCCAAGTCCTCGAGAAGCCTTTTATGAAGTTCATCACGAGAAAATAGAAAGAATGTGATGATGGGATCCCAAAACTCTACCAACCCTAAAAAGGTCTACACTTGTTACTCGTGACCATAGGAATAATAACACTAGTGATAATTGACAAAGAAATATAAGGCTTTTGTGTGACCATTGTTGCAAACCTAGACACCTTAGAGAAATTTGTTGGAATATACATGGAAAACCAATAAAATGAAAGACCTCACAAACTATCAACAATTGGGAAACTTGTGCCAATGTCACTACTACAATTGATAACAAGCCTTCATCTTCAGAGACTAGCCCTTTCAATAATGAACAAGTTGATATGCTAAAGAAATTGGGCAGGCAAAGCTTTATAACTCAATTTGTTACCTTTATTTTTGGAAATGACATTGTTGTTAATAAACAACCCCTAAGCCCATAGATCATTGACCCAAGAGCATCAAACCATATGATAAGCTATATTAATATGCTTTATGAGTTCAATCCATGTAAAGAAAATTACACAATTCAAATTGAAGATGGGTCTATATCATTATCTCAAAGGACTTAACTGTAAGCTTTGATCTTTATGTTCCTAAGTTGGATTGTAACTTATTATCTATCAGCAAATTGACTAGTAATCTTAATTGCGTGTCTAAATTTTTCCATAACTTGCATAAATTTCAAGATTTGGATTTAGGGAAAATGATTGGAACTGCTAAGATTTGTTCTAAAACCCCAAACTCTATCTCCTTAAAGATCATAATCCTTTTGTAAGACAAACTCAAACTGCAAATTGTGTGTCCTTTAAGATTTAGTCTACTTTTGATTCTTGTACCAATAAATAATAATGTTTTGTTATGACGTTTTCATCTTGGTCATCTAAATTTTAGTTATATTAAAAAATTGTTTCTTTCTACATTTATTAATAGAAGTCCAAAAATTTTTATTTCTCAAATTTGTCAATTAGCCAAACATACCCATACCAATAATCTCAAACTCTCATACAAACTAGCACACCCACTTGCCATGATTCATAGTGATCTATATGGCTCATCAAGAGTAAAAATTGCAACAAGAACACGATGGATTGTGTTATTTGTTGATAATCACACTAGGTTGATTTGAAAATTCTTGATGAAATAAAACAAAATGAAATGGGTCATTTATCCAAAATTTCAATATTATGATACAAGCCTAATTTCAAACAAAGATTCAAGTCCTAAAAACTATGTTAGGAATATTTCAAGTCTTTTATAGGCTCATATCTATTAAGTCAAGCCATAGTCTACCTAACCTAATGCATTGACATGCACCAAGAAGATGGTATTGCCAAGAGAAAAAATAGATGCTTACTAGAAATAGTCCAATCCCATATGTTCTCCACACGACTTGAACATTTTTAAAGGAGAGGTTGTACTTATTTGTTACCTCAATGAAGCAAACCGAAATGTCAAGAGGGGGTGAATTGACTTTTAAAAATTTGGTCAAAGCAAAGGTAAGAATGAAACAATGAATACAAAGAATTTAGAGTGGTTCGACCTCAATTGTCTGCTCTACTACCTTAGCTTTCCACCACTAAGTATTTTTCCAACTTCACTAATTTGTTCAACCTTTAAAGACAAGGTTTAACCTTACAACTCCTTAAGATTTCTACCCCAAATCTTAAGTTTCAAACCCTCTCAAAGAGATATAAATGAGCAAACAAAAAAAAAATCCTCATAAGATAAAATTATTTGCAAATTGAAGCACAAATACAATGAGATACACTTGAAAAAAAGAATAGAGATAAAACTCACAAGTGTATGTAAGAAGAATAAGAAAATTTAAGCTCTAAGGTTGTTTGATTGATAAATTTTGCTTGAAAGTGATTTCTTGGATGTTGTAGGACTTTGAAAGATGGTATTTATATCTCCTAATAAATTTCCAACCGTTGCGGTTGTTGATGAAGTTAATCCGACCGTTGAAGATGTAAAACCAGAGCATTTATTTCACCTGCAACTGCGAGTATCGATATTTCTAAAAAGGGCATCGATTTTTTTGTCATAAATGCTAATTCGGTAACCGCTATAATGAAATAATCGATACTTAAAAAATATTTTAACGATACTTTCTGAAATAGGTATCGATACGAGATCAATACTTCGTATAGTTTATTAAAAACAAAATGTTATTTTGGCATCGTTTTTAAGAAATCTATCAATTATTTTTCAAAAAGCATCGATATCAGAAACATGGTATCGACAATTTTTAAGGCTTCTTTAAACAAAATGTCTTTTTGGTCTCAATTTTTCTAAGGGTATCAATATTTCCAAATTTATCGGTACCTATCCATAAGGTATCGATACCTTTTTTCGTAAAGCAAATTTTACTTGTTTGAAAATCATTTTAATTTGATTAAAATCATTTGCACTTCATTTTAAAATTATTTCAAAGTTTTATCACTAGACTTCAAATTTAAAAATTATTTTGTCAATTTTAATTTATATTCAAAAACACTTTTAAATCAAAATCTTTTATCAAATAAAACTTAGTTTAACAATCTCCCCCTTTTTGATATAACAAAACATTTGGTATATTTGTTTTTGAATAATTGCTCCCCCTTAATAAAAGACATTTTGAATTTGAGGCCAAAATAAAATTTGTTATTGAAGTTGGCATTCATTTTTACTTTAAAAAATTTGGTCACAAAAATTAGCATTTAGTTATCATCAAGAAGTAATCAATCAATTTACCTTTTCTTCTCTCCTTTTTGTTATATCAAAAGACAAATAAAACTCAAGGAGAAAAGAAGTTAACTCATCAAAAAATAGATAAAAAAATAAATGAGCAATTAAAAAAATATATCTTAAAATACAAAGAAAACAATAAAATGCAATAATAAGATATAGACATAAATATAGAAATAAAGGTGCAAATGTTATAAAAATGAAATGTATGTTCTAGAGTTGATATAATCATCATGATGAGGGGAGAAAGGAGGCCTCGAAGGGAAACGGGCTAAGAGAGGTCATTTGCGCCTCTAAAGTCGAGAGATGAAACTTAACATCTTCCCTAAGACCTCGAACGCCATTGCTCAAGGAATGAATAGCATCGAGGATAGCACTATTAACTTCGAAGGAAGATTGAGCAGCATGCAAAAAAGAAGCCGGTGGAGCAACGGGCTTAAGTGCCGGAACATCGTCAAAAGCAACATTGACATCGTCATCTTCATTATCCGTCGAATGGTCATGTTTAATTCAGGTGTTGGTGGCAGCATCGAAATGATATCCCGCATGATGTAGGGCCCCATAATTAATAGGTTGGTTAGAAGAAACGGGGGTGTATCAATAGGGCCCCATAATTAATAGTTAAATGCAAGTTTAATATGCCTATCGAATTTAAAATAATCAAGCCACCAATAATTGGTGTTTCGAAGCTTGACATACTTTTTGATGGGTCTTAGGTTACAAGTGAGAATTAAATGAAAGACACGATCATGGAGATTGAGTTCGAATGCCGATCCAAACTGGATAAAAAGGGAAGGATTAAAAGGTAGAGGTTCCTTCAATGAAAAAAGGCATTTTGATCCCTCCTTTTTTATCCTGTTTGGATCGGCATCCGAACTCAATCTCCATAATCATGTCTTTCATTTAATTCTCACTTGGAACCTAAGACTCATCAAAAAGTATGTCAAGCTTCGAAACACCGATTATTGGTGGCTCGGTTATTTTAAATCTGATAGGCATCTTAAACTTGCACTTAACTATTAATTATGGGGCCCTATTGATACACCCCCGTTTCTTCTAACCAACCTATTAATTATGGGGCCCTACATCATGCAGGATATCATTTCGATGCTGTCACCAACACCTGAATTAAACATGACTATCCGACTGATAATGAAGATGACGATGTCAATGTTGTTTTTGACGATGTTCCGACACCCAAGCCCGTTGCTCCACCGACTTCTTTTTGGCATACTGCTCAACCTTCCTTCGAGGTTAATAGTGCTATCCTCGATGTTATTCATTCCTTGAGCAATGACGTTCGAGGTCTTAGGGAAAATGTTAAGTACAAAGCATTCTAAAATTCTCAAATTCCAAACACCTTACCATACTCTCCTTTTTGTATTTCCAAATACCAAAGTGATAACTTCTTTAAAGTCTAAAATTTTCAAATGCTAGCATTTGTTCATATACATTAACACAATCGAAACAAATTGAACCACAAATCTGTTAAATGTGTTCCTTGGGTTTTTTTTCAACCAAAAAGGCAATAAATGCTACTCTCCTATCCCCAATAAAATATATAACTCCATAGATGTTACATTTTTTGAACATCAAACATATTATCCCAAACCTTCAGTTCAGTGGGAGAACATTAGTGAATATTAATTATTAGGCAAATTTGTTGTTTACTATGATAATATTTTTCTTTATAAATGATCATATTGAACATGTTAAATTAGTTCTAGATAAGTGAATTTTCTTTATAAATGATCATATTGAACATGTTAAATTAGTTCTAAATAAGTGAACATTTTGCGTTGAAAAACTTGTGTTTCTAAGTTTTAAGATAAGTTCCAAGGAATTGAAGTTGATGTAACTAAGGTAAAAGCCAATAACGAGTGGCCAACTCAAAGAAAAAGTGTCTAAGGTGATTTCTTTTCATGGCTTGACAAGACGGATACTCATTTCAAAACCATAGACTACCTCTATCTAACTGTTTTAGGCATATGAGTTACTTGTTAGATAGGCCCATCGTGGTGGTTTGATGGGTCATTTTAGTGTTACTAAGATTTTTGAAATATTGCGTAAACATTTTTATTAGCCTAACATGAAGAAACTTGTCGAGAAAATTTGTTTTAAGTGTCTTGTATGTACATGCTAAGTCTAAGGTAAAGTCACATGGTTTATATATTCATTTTCTAGTTCCTAACCATCGTTGTACTGATATTTCTATAGACTTCTTTTAACATTGCCAAGAACTAAAAGGAACAGAGATAGTATATTTGGTGTTCACATGTTTAGTGAGATGGCTTACTTCATTCTATGCCAAAAACTGATGAGACAACACATATAGTTTATTTATTCCTTTGGGCAATAGTTCAACTACATAGTCCCTAAGACCATCGTTTCTTGACAGAAATGTAAAGTTCCTTAAAAACTTTTGGAAGGTACTGTGGGGGTAAACTTTACACTAAACTTTTTCATTCTACTACTTGTTATCCACAATTTGATGGACTAACTTAGTTAATAGAATTTTAGTAGCTTTACTTCGAGCTATTGTAGTTAGGAACACTAAATCCTACAAAGAATGCTTACAATTTATGGAATTTGCATATAATGATCAATCCATTCTTCTACTTGATTGAGCCTATCTAAAATTGTTTATAGATTTAGCCCACTTACTATTTTAGATGTAGTTAATTTACCTTTTAATGAGATTACTAACCTAGGTGGTGAGAAGGCCTAACTAATAAAGTCGATCCATGAAAAAGCTAAAAAACAAGTTGAAAAGAGAAATGCATCCAATGCAAAAAAAAAAGAGCCAATTAAGGGCACAAGTTTTGTTCAAGCCTAGAGATTGAATTTGAGTGCATATGAGAAAAGAGAGGTTTCCTTCTAAAAGGAAATCAAAACTTGTTAATGGAGATGATCTTTTCCAAATTTTGGAGAAGATCAATGGTAACACTTTCAAGATTGATTGACCACATGAGTATGGAATTTGTACTACTTTCAATGTTTCTAACTTATCCCTTTTTGAGGATAGAATAATAAGAACCACATGGGCAAGAAATTAAAGCATTAAGATCACTCTTTTCTAATTGGTTTAATTATGAGTAGTAAAGTCTATCAATTGAAGTTGAAATTAAAGTTGAATTCTTTTGTGCAAGAATTCATCTATGGTTATTTTGAATAAGCTCATGGGAAAGAAACTCATTGGATCAATTTTTAAAAGTTGATGGGGAGTCCAACTTGATTTAGAACTCTAGTGGGCAACATCTTTTGAAAATCTCTTTAGTTGTCCATTGTTATTCTTTAGACCTAAGTTTTATGTTATTTAGAAGCTTTTTTTTAAGAGATTGTATATTTATTTATTCATTTAATTAGATATCCAGTTATATAAAACTAGTAAAATCAAATATTTATTTAGTTTTACGAGTTTTTAATTACTTATTTATTCACTAAACAGTGTACAACTACAAATTAAATTCTTAGGACTAAATTTTATAAAGTTTTATTAAGAGGTTATGTTTTCTTTAAACTTTATTATTTGGAGTCTTATATATACCATGCTCACGAGCGTAAATGAGACACTAGTGCTTACAAGCTATTCGAGTTTGATTAAAAAATTAAATTCTATTCGATAATTATCGAGTCGAGCTCAAACTTGAGCAACTCAAGCTACTGATACAGTCAAACTCGAGCATTATAAAACTTCAATTGAACAGTTCACGAGGATAATCAAGCTTTTCATTTTAATATATTTATAATTACATTTTATTCTTATTATATAAAAAGAGCTTATGTATAATCAAGATTGAATTCAAGCTCAAGTATGAAAATTGTTAAACGAGCTTAATCAAGTTAAAACTCAAGTAGCTTGATTAAATCTCAATTAAGTTCAAGCTTAAAAATTAACATTCAATTGAGCTTGAGACAAGAAGCAATCCTTGAATTTTGGGTCGAGGTCAACTTCGAGCTCAAGCTTGCTACTATTTGGGTTTGGCTCTACTTAATTACACCCCTAACTATGCTTGGTTAGCCATACGAGGTACACTTGAATAAATTTTTACTTTTGTGCATTCTTTTAAGTTTGGAGAGATTCCATTCTTACTTTTGAAACTTTTATTACTTATCAACTCTTCATGGAGTTGTAACGTCTTCAATTTTTCATGTCTCAATTATCAACGTTTCTAGTTGTAAGTCAATTAAGGGTTTTGTAGAAAGAACACTCAATCATTAACGTTTCTTTATCACAAATTGATCAAAGGTTCCACAAGGAAAAATTATTTTTCCTTATTCTTCATTTTAATTCAATTTCTTTTACTTATTTTATGATTTATATTAGCTCTAACTTTCATTTCATTGTTCCTACCTTCTACTTGGTGAGAGAATAAAAAAGCCTTTGGTCTATTCAATTAAAACAAGTACTTTTGTCGAATGTTCTCGCCTTCTTAATTTAATCTCCTTTTCAATTTTTTTTTATTTAATTCATTATCTTGTAGTTCTTGATTCTAATATCTTGTTTGTTTGTTTAATTCTAGCTCTCTTCAAAATTCAAAAAATTATTCAATATCCATTCTTTTCAAACCAATTTCAATCTAACTCATTATTCGATATTTGGGTCTTAATTTCCACATCAATAGGAGATGTATCAAAAAGGCATTCCATATCAAGGTATTACTCTTTTATATGTGGAAATCTCATGACTTAGAGAAACAATAAACAACTTGCGATTTCAAGAAGCAATGCAAGGGAAAATTTCAGACCTCTAACCCTAACATTGCTTAATGAACTAAGAGTTAATAGGAAGAAGCCTATCAAGATGTTATTTGATAACCAAGCGTCGATGAGCATTGCAAATAATCTAATGCATTGTGATAAAACAAAACACATTGAGATAGATAAATGCTCCATTATGAGAAAGTTGAAAACTCAATTGTGCAACTCATTTACATGTTTACAAGGTATCAAACAATTGACATCCTTACCAAAGCTCTTCCACAGATTAATTTTGAAGAATTATGTCACAGGTTGTGCAAGTACAACATATACAACCCAATTTTATGAGGAATGTGAAATTCTCATCTATAACCAATTAGAGATTATAGGGTGTGTGACTTGGAGAAGCAAGAAACATGTGGTTTCAAGAAACAATGCAAAGGCAAAGTTAAGAGCTCTAGCTCTAAGAATTTTTCAAAGGATATGGTTAAAAGATAACTTAGTGAATTGAAAGTTAATACCAAGAAGCCTATCAATATGTTATCTGATAATCAAGCAACAATTAGCGTTGCAAAGAATCTAGTGCACCATGATCAAACAAAACACATTGAGATAGATCAACACTTTATTTATGAGAAAATTGAAAACTCAATTGAGCAACTCATGTACCCATCTACAAGGTTTCAAACAATAGACATCCTTACCAAAGCTCTTCCACGAATTAATTTTGAGGAATTATGTCACAGGTCGCAGGTCAAAGATCGTGACAAATGCGCACAGAGCATTCTATGGAAGCCAATTGATTAAATGTAGCTTATTTGACCCATTTGAACTAGCTCGATTCGTGAAACATATGGAGAAACTCATCTACTTGAAGTCTTAGTGACCTAGTGGAATACTCTAGTAAAACTAGAGTCACTATGGTTAATATTTGTAATCCTAAGAGATAATATAGTATAGAGTTTAAATCCCTTAATACTCTCATTTTGTAATGAACATTAATTACAGTCATTGATGTAACTCGATCTATACCGTTAAATCAAAAGGAGCTCAATTATAAATAGAATCATCCCTTTTCATTTGTAATGACTTCAAGTAAAAAAAAGTATTTTTGAGAGTATTTACTCACACACTTGGTGTGCTATTATTTACTTGTGACTTTTCTGTTCGATTAAAGTTCCTTTGCCTTTTTGAATTTTACTTTTACTTTATTTTGGTAACATAAAAAATTTCATTTGTGAATTCTTATTTGTTGAAAGTTAAGTTGATTTAGGTGGATTTGAAGTAAAGAAATCACCTAAGCCCGTGCGATTTACCAAACTTGAGTTCTAGCCTCGTAACATAAGTACAACATTTACCACCCAATTTTATGGGGAGTGAAATTCTCGTCTATAACCAATTAGAGATTATAAGGAGATATTTTAGGGAGCTTATTTAGAGATATTATAAATTCTTTTATTTCCTGCATGTTTTATTTCCTAAATCAATAACCCATTTGGATAAATAGGTAAATTTAATGCATGTTTTATTTCCTCTTTATCCAAATGGGTTATTGATTTAGGAGCTACAAATCATATGATAGATAATCCTAACCTTTTCTCTATCTTTCGGGCAAATAATTCACCTTCTTTTGTTACTATTGATAATGGATCCACCTATAAAGTTTGTGGTTCTAAAAGTATTAATCTAACTTCATCTATCACCTTATTATCGATATTAATTTTATCTAACCTTGTCTTTAATTTAATCATTATTAGTTAATTTACCCATGACCTAAATTGCTCAATCTTTTTTCCCAATCATTGTATTTTACATGATCTTGTGATGAAGCACACTATTGGTAAAAGACATGTATTTGATGGTTTTTATATTTTCGATTCATGGGTTCCTCGATCCGTGGATTGTCCTATTGTTCTCTCTAATCAAATGACATTGTCAATTGGGACATCCTTCTCTCTCTTTATTGAAGAAGTTATGTCCACAATTTCAAGACCTACCTTCTTTGGGATGTGAAGTATGTCACTTTGCAAAGTACTGTCGAAGCCTCTTGAGATCAAGAGCTAACAAGCAAGCTAGTTCCATTTTTGAGTTAGTACACTAGGATGTTTGAGGACCATGTTCGATAGTATCTAAACTTAGATTTAGATATTTTGTTATATTTGTGGATGATTATTCTCGAATTACATAGATATACTTTATGAAAAATCACAGAGGTGTTTCTCATTTTTGTATTTTTTGTGCTGAGATAAGAACTCAACTTGGTATGGCTATCCAAACCTGTGAAGTGATAATGCTAAATAATACTTTTTCACCTCTTGCAAGGCTTTTATGAGCCAAAATGAGATTTTTCATCCATCCTCTTATGTTGACATGTCATCTTAGAATGGAGTAGCAGAACGAAAGAACAGACATCTCCTTAAGACCACGAAAGCTCTTTTATTTCAAATGAAAGTTCCTAAACAATTTTGGGTTGATATTCAACGATTGCCTTTTGATCAATCACATGCCTTCTTTTGTACTTGATGGTGATAACACATACAATGTTCTATGTCCACCTAAACCATTATTTTTAGTGGAACCAAAAGTTTTAGGATGCACCTGTTTTACTCGAGATGTTCAGCCTCGTGTCACTAAGTTGGATCCAAAATACTTATAGTGTCTATTTTTTTGAGCATTCTTGCCTTCAAAAAAGGTATAGGCGTTATAGTCTAAACCTCAACAAATATTTGGGGTTTATCGATATTGCATTCTCAAAACAAGTACTATTCATTTCAGAAGAGACACCTTGAAATCTTCCGAAATAAGGGAGGAAGATGACTGGTTAATTTACACTATTCATAATCAACCAAGGAATTCTAATTCTCCATTTCCTTCTTCGAAAAGGCCACTGATCACTCAAGCTTATTCTAGACGAAAAGAGATTCATGATACATGTCCTATACTAGTGTCTTCAACCTCCAAACCAATATCTTCGTTGTATGATCCAACCCTAAGTGACTTTGACCTTCTCATTACTCTATGTAAAGGTAAACGTCAATGTACCTATCCTATTTCTGATTTTGTTTCATATAATCATTTGTCCCATTCTTGCTCTTTAGTTACATCTCTATATTTCATTTCTGTTCCTAAGACAGTTCAAGAAGCTTTGAGTCATCCCAATTGGCATGATGCAATGTTGGAGGAAATACATGCATTGGACAAAAATGGTACTTAGATTAGAAACGAAATCTAGGGATGCAATTAAAGAGTAAAGAGACAAATGGTTATATGAAACCTAATGGATTTACTTGTTGGTAAACATGCTATTGGTTGCAAATAGGTATTCACCATTAAGGTTAATCCAGATGACTCAGGTTGTTGGTAAACCTAATGGACCTATTTTGTGTTACCTAAAAGGCGGCTCCAGGTCGGGTCTTCTATATCAAAATTATGGAGGAAAAGGCATTGAATGGTTCACAGTTGCAAATTGGGCAGGATCAAAGATGGATAGGAGGACAACTACAGGTTACTGTGTTTTTATTGGAGGAAATCTAATTTCATGGAAAAACAAACAGAGAGTAGTTTCGCGATCTAGTGCAAAATTCAAATATAGAGTTATGGCAAAATCTATATGTGAGATTATGTGGTTACAACAGTTACTAAATAAACTAAGATTTCAAATGTCATTACTGACAAAACTATGATGTAACAATCAAGTTGTTCTTCATATATCTTCCAACCTAATATTTCACGAACAAACCAAGCATATTGAAGTTGACTGTCATTTTATTCATGAGAAGATTTAACAAAATCTTATATCAATAGGCTATGTTACAACAAGAGTTCACTTAGGATATATCTTTACGAAATCTCTTAATGGACCTCAAATTAATTAAATTTGTAACAAGTTGAGCATTATTGATATCTATACTCTACCTAGAGGAGCAGGGGTTTAAGGGATGTGTAGATATGTTCGTAGGAAGATCAAATAGCTGATTATTAGTGATTTGATTTGATTTTAATTTTCTTTCCTTAAACCTGTATATATACTTATTATTCTGTAGTATGTAAAGATATAGAAATTCATTCTCTTTCTCCTTGTGTTTCGTTATTTCGCTTTTAGTATTTCGTTTAGAGATGAAATACTAGTTTTTCATCAATCTACCCTCGTATATGTTCTTTATTTCCGTTAACAACGGAGATATTGCAAGGAGTTTCCGATGATTTTATTTTCTTATTTTTGGTATGCTGTAACAAAGAGAATCTGGTAATATATTCCAGATCTCTCCTTTATTTTTCCTTTGTTAGTGGAGGAATTTCCTCCATTATACCCTAGTTTGTGGTTCACTTTAACAGCAACCACTCCTATATATATGTGTAAGTTGAATTATTCAGAAATAATAAAAAGAATTCTCTAAAATTCTTTCAAGTTTCTTCAATAGGTAAAATGATGTAGCAAAGTTTAATAAAGTCATGGTATTGCACATATATGGATTTTGAACAATGAGTCCAAACTCCAAAAATTGTGGAAGGATTGAACTAATGGAGTCATGAGAAGTGCTAAACACAGCTTCTTCTTTGTTTTTATTTTTTGGAAGGAACACAAAGTTATTATTTGCTACTAAGCAAATGATAACAAGAGAAAGTAAAATGGAGGGCAAAGTCAGGATAAGGCAACAGATAGAGCATTGTGCTACATGGTTCAACACAATATTTAGAGCATGACTTTAATGGCCAGAAATTCATGTAGATGAAGCAGTACAGCACAAATAAGAATATTTTGAATCAGGTCACTAGTTTCACAGTTTCTTAGACTTTGTAAGCTACCATTCTTTACGCTGCTAAAACAAATATTGCTTATAAAAAGGGAATAGAAGACAAACCATTTTTCTTTGTCCTCAAGCATCGGGGCAGGCTCAATCGATATCATAAATAAAACCTATTGCAGACAACAGGTATGTTATTTCCAAAGAATGATTGACAACAGTGTAAAAAGAAAAAAAAAACATAATTAACGACAATGACTTGTGATCCAGAAGCAGCAAACATGACATCTTATAGAAGCTACAAGAGCCAATCACAGAAATATTCTCACTGGGGTACATGCTTCCCCTTTATGCGCCCAAATACTCATTTTCAGGGGCTATTCCTATCACAATAAACAGAGCCAAAGCTTTCACATTTTATCCTGCACCCACATGTCCAAAATGGTAGTGGATGTCCTTTCAAAGAGCACAGTAATGTGGCACCACAAGTGAAATTGACTCACATCCAGTAATAAAAACCGAACAGTAGCAAGGTCCAACTAGTTCAATTGGGAACAGAAGGCCTGTCCAATCTGGTGCTATGTATTATAGGTTCTACTTAAACTGACCTAAATCAGTTTCTAGGGGTCAGCGTTCGATCGAGTGAAAAAATTTTGAGTTAATCAAATTCACAAGTCTTATTTTATCATCCTAACTCAATTTGAATTTTTTTTTGAATCGAGTGAAATGAAATTCGATTAGAGTCAAATTGAGTGAAATTGTTCGAATTAAATTAAAAAAATTAAACATGTCAAATAAAAAC
>JABEZY010272956.1:351-11703 GCA_013467495.1 Gossypium gossypioides
TTTTGCTCACCCCTACTCAAAAGGGTAAAGCGGATCCCCAAGTGTAACATCCAAAAACAAAATTAATTCCTAACTTGTTAAATTTTGCCATGATTGAGTTTTTACTTTAGTGGTTAAGCGCTTTGGGTGTGTGTTTAAGGTCATGGGTTCAAGTATCAACATTGGGAATTTTTGTTATTTTTTTTGTCCCTATTCCTATCTTCGTCCTTATGATTTAAATTATGGTTTCATTAAATCGGTGTTAGAATGAGCCTACTAGTTCAGTAGTAAAGTGTTAGTTTACCCTTAGGTCTTATGTTCAAATCTTTGCGTAAGCAAAATGAAATACTTTTATGTAATTTTTAGTGTCACTTTGGTGGATGAGTTTGGATTAAAATTAAACTCCTATAAATCTGATAAGTTAGTAGAGGGTAGGATTTGATTTCATTTTGAAAATAAATAAGTTTTAATTAATTAATTCTATTTTTCCAAAACTTGATTCCCACGTTTCCTTTATTTTTGGCATGCCAGTTCCTTTTGTTTTTCTTGTTTCTTGATTATTGTTTTTTATTTTTATTTTTACTTTCGTTTTCTGGCCATTCTTCCTTTAGTTTCTATTGTTCTTTGTCCTCTACTATTCTTTCTTTGTTTATTCTATTGCCACTCACACTTATTGCTCTTAATTCACGTTTTCGTTTCCCCTGTTTCCTCTTTTCTGATTCCAAACTAGTGTGGTGATTGTGTGCAATTGTATCGTCAGGTAAGATTGGGAAATCTTGTAGGATTGGGATATTTGTTCTGTAAAGATTTTTTTTGTGGAAACGGGTGTTAAGTAATTGGGTTTTTAATTTATTCTGATGCGTTTCTAGGAGAAGAACAAGTGGGAAGAGGCGATTCTCCAACGATTTAAGTTCGTGTGTTGTTGTTGCGTGCTTAGGTAAGCGTTTAGTTCTGTTTTGAGGTTGTGTGGTTAATCGATTGTGGGTTCATTTAGTTGTTTTACAAAAATCGAGATCTATGTTCTTAAAATTGTGTTGTCTTACTGATTTTAGTGATCTAATTGACTTTTTAGGGTTTGGAAGCCTCGTGGATGGATTTGCATAAAAAACAGTCAAGGTGTGTAACAAAAACCTGAGAAAATAGCGAGTGGCGAAAGTATGCATACGAATTAGCTTATATAACGTGGTATTTGATGTGTTAAGTACGATTAAAGTATGCATGCAAATTAAGTTATACACTCAGTATGCTCTAAATATGATATGTATAAATTTGTTATTTGTTAGCATAATCTGTATCTAATATGTGAATATGTATGACATGTGTTTCTAACATCTGATAATTTTGCATGTGCATTGGGGTGGGATTTGTATTATGGATGAAGTGTGAGCAGTTTAATTATTTGTCGTATTTGGTGGCATAGCCACACATATTTCTATAAATGGCAGCTAAGTTGTAAGTATTCTGAAAAGTGTCATACTGACAATAAGCGATGTGTAGGACTGGATGGGTATTTAATACCCAATATGGTGTGCTGGGATGGTCAAAGATGGTGTGTAGCAGATGGGGGTAGGAATGTAAATCTACATTTGGTCTGTTCTGATTCTGTTTCTGTATATGATACATATATATGTCTGTTTGACTTCTGAAAGCATGATTAAAGATTATATATGATATTTCTGCTTATATAAGTTACACACTGAGCTTGTAAGCTCACTATCGGTTTGTTTGATTCTCAAGTAACCCACAGACTTAGGACGGGTTAGTGCGATGGGAGCTCGGTTAAACTTTTCTATTAATTTTGCAATTTTTTTAAAATTTACCGTTTGAATTTTGTTGGACTGTTTGGACGTTTTTGGGACTATTTTAACTTTTGGATTGATATTTTTGAATTTTAGCTAGATAAATGTTTTGGCGGGTTTAAATCTGATCTCCAAAACGTTGAATTTATCAATAATAAATCACATTTTCAAAACTAGACTCAACTAAGTATTTTCGCTACAACGTAAGTGTTTTACAAGTAACTAATTGACAAACTTATCAGAATATTTAAGAAAGGTATTTTCCGCAAACAAACTCGAATCTATCTTAACAAGAGCTAAAAATGATTTACAAATCAAATAAATCATATATTTTTAAATAAATTGCAGTAACGTCTCCAGATCTGGTCATAACATTTAGGTCGGATTTGAGATGTTACAGCAAGATTAAAACAGATTTCAATGATGATAAGGATGATTCCTAAATAGCCTTCGTAACCTCCGTACTGTCAGTCTAAATCAACATTCTATCGTAATTTCGATTCTGCAACATGTTCAAACCATCAAATAATCCCAAAATTTCAACCTCAAAAATTGAGCATTCTTCTAAGGATCTGTTGAATCCCATAATCCACTTCCCTGATTGATCCCACAAGACACCTCCTGACGCAGTGATTCTGGTATCTTTCTTGATAGCACCGTCTGTATTTAATTGAACCCATCCATCTTTCCAAAGAATTGTCTCCTTTACTTGTCTCCACTTGTGCCATTTATTCTTGTTCCAGGAAGCAAACTGCTTAGCCCAATTGTAAGAGATCTTAAAAGCTTCACTAGCACTCCATGTATTACCTTGGAAAATAAAAAGATTCCTATTTTTCCAAATATGCCATGCTAGGATGCTGAAGAGGGTCGCCCATTCCACCTCCCAAACTCCAAATTCTATTTATTGAGTAAATTATCCGTAAGCCAGTCGAGGAGACTACTTGAGAAAAACCATATTCTTTTATTTGAGAGGATGATCTGCAACTAGATTTCTTTTACCATAGTACAATCTTTAATGACATGTAAAATGTCTTCTAAATCAACTCCACACACTTCACAAGAACCATCAACTCCCATACTGCGTCTTACCTGTTCCATATTGGTGAGCAATATTTGTTTGAACATAAGCCAAATGAAAAGTCTAACTCTTTGAGGTCCATTAAATTTGCACGGAATATTGCAATTAGGATCTTTAAGATCCCAAGAACTTTCCTTCAGCTTCCAATAAGCACTGTTAAGGGAGAATGTGCCCCTGGAGGTGCCCAACCAATCTATCTTATTAGGTCCCGCCAAAGGATGCAGAGGCGGAATGCTTACAATACGTCTAATAGTTTCCTCCAGTATCCATAAGCAGAATAAATCAAGATTCCAAGACCCATTCTTTGTGGTCACATTCTTGATAGTGCAATCCAAATCAAGGTTACCGTAGGATGGAATCTGACAAATTAAAGGACCCACACTTCGAATTCAGTGGTCCTTCCAACACTTGATCTTCGACCCATTTCCAACTGACCAGAATAAATTCTCTCATAATAAAGTCCAGACTTTAGAGAGGGCACTCCATAAGAAAGAGTAGTTGCTTCGAGAAATGTCTTCATGCAAATATGATTTAACCCCATATATATACGTTTTTTTCCAACTATGATTTAAACTCATATTAGTTTGAAAAAAAAAACACCTGATCAATAAGTCTTAATTTAGGATTCAAATGATAGATATATTGGCATATATTAAATATCTACTACTTTTACATGTAGCAACCTGTTTTCAGTGAAATCGAAATAGTGGTTTCGGGACCACAAATTCGAGTCCATAAGGAAAATTATTTTAATATTATTTCATGGTCTGCATTATGATTGATATGTCATATGAAAATTTCGTTAAGAAAATTTTACCTATTACATGTTTAATTGATAAAAAGGACCAAATTGCATAACATGCAAAAGTTGAATTCTAGTAGCTAAAGGGATCAAATAGCTATGGAATTCAAAATTGGAGGTCCTTATATGGAAAATAGACCATTTAGAGGAGTTAGTAGATAAGTATGATGATTCATCATTGGAAATCTAAGAAAAGAAAAGGATTAAATTGGAAAGATGATAAAATAAAGATAATAAATTAATTAAATAACAAAATATCATCATTTTCATCATCTTTCCTAAAATTAAAGATATGGAAACCCTAGTTATGGGTGGTGAGTTCAAGCAAGCTATTTTGGCTTAATTAGGTATGAATCTTGTCCCGTTTTTAATAATTTTCATGTTTTCGAGATCGTAATAGCTTAATCTAGCTATCTTGGGGATTAATTTGTAAAGTTATCAAATTATTAGGGTTTTTTCGTGCATGAGTATAGTTGAATTATGAAATTTTATGGTAGAAAATGAAAGTTTGTTGATAGATAGACAACTTTTGTAAAGAGAATTTTGATGAAATTATGATTTAGGGACTAAATAGAAAAGATGAAAAATTTATGGAAAAATTTTGAATTTTATGAAATACATGTGCTGCTAATGTTATATGTAAAAATTGGCTAGGCTTGAAATAAGGATTAAATTGCATGAATTTCATTTTCCGAGCATAGGGACGAAATCATAATTAAATAAAAGTATAGGGGCAAAATGGTAATTGTGCTTAATATGTGAATTGGATTGAATTGAGTATGAATTGTATTAAATTAATGTTAAATTCATTCATATAGATCCGGATAAACCAAATACGGAGTTAGATCGAGGAAAAGAAAAAGTATCAGATTAGTAGATTACAAATCCACGAACACTTGTTGAGGTAAGTTCGTGTAACTAAATTGTGTAATTAAATGTTTTAAATTGAATATTGTTGTGTGTGAAATGTATAATTGCCATGTATAAGTATTGAACACATATCCAAATATATCCGACAAGTATTAAGTCCCGTTTGAATAAATGAAATTCGATGGATACAGGGTTCCCGTATTGGTTGTGGTTCTGCATGTGTTGTGGACACACCACAGCTTGAAAGAGCGTCCCGTTATAAGCTCTCACGAGCTTCCTATTATATGGTTCTTACGAGCTTTCCATTAATAGCTCTTCGGAGCATCCCGATTGGTTGTGATCTTGCATGTGTTGTGGACACACCGCAGCTCTTATGAGTGTCCCGATATATGACTCTTCAGAGCTTCTCGATTAAAGGCTCTTTCATGAGCTTCCCGATTATTTGTCTCTCCGGAGCTTCCCAATATTGGCTCGCTTGAACCTTCCCGATATTGGCTCATATAAGCTTCCTGCTAATGTGCTTATATAAGCATTCCCAAATATAATTTGACGGATTATAGATTTGTACACTTTGTGTGTACTACCCAGGTATCCATCGATATTTTAAATGATTCAACGGGCAAAATCCTGATATGAGGAAATAAATCAATGTAAAGTGAATCATTATCCATATATACACGTAATACATGGAAATTTGATAGTTGATGAGCTCATACCTGTTTCTGGATATCCATGTGAAATAAATGACTAACATGTTTGGTGAAATTATGTGTTTAGGCTTACTAGTCAATTTACTTTGGATGTACTTTGTATGTTTACTAGAAATGTAAATGCATGGTAAGTAAATTTTCTGTTATACGAACTTACTAAGCATTAAATGCTTACTCTGCTTTATTTCCTCTATTTTATAATACTTAGAAGCTTGTAAAGGTTGGAAGCTGGTTGGAGCCACATCACACTATCCATAAGACTTTTTGGTATATATATATAAAGCAAACAAATTTTGGTTATAGTGGCATGTATAGGCCAAACGTAACCAATGATGGCAATGTAAAAGTTTGGTTGTAACTAGCCATTGGAATAGCTTGTGATGGACATGTTTTGATGTGTTTATATATGGTCTTAATATGTTTGATGATTTTTGAATTGGTTTAGTGATGTAAATCATATAGGCTCATTGTTAATTGATTTGAGTTAGCATAATTGGTAAAATATGCATATATGTGAATTGTGTCAATTAGGTAAGTTTGAATACTTGGACATATGGGGTGTAATAATATGTATTAAACTTAATTTTGGCTTGATTTGAATTATTGATATTGCCTTGTGAATGTGTTAAAGTGTTGATGTAGGTGGAAGACAAATTGGGTGAGAAAAGTAGCCTTGTAAAATGACTTATTTTCATCCACACGGGCAGTGACACGGGCATGTGTCTCAGTCGTGTGTGACACACGGCCTAGCACATGGGCGTGTGACCTGGCCGTGTGTCCCCTGCATATTAAAAATTGAGAAACAAAATGCTCAAAATTATCCACACGGCCTAGGACACAGGCGTGTGACTTGGCCGTGTGACCCGTGTACCTAATTAATGCAAGTCAGTATGCTCGCACAACCTAGCACACGGGCGTATGTCTTAGCCGTGTGACCCAAATCAGTGAGTTACACGAGCACGGACACAGGCTGGGACACGACTGTGTGCCCTACTTCGAATGCCCACATGGCCTGAGACACGGGCGTGTCTCTTGACTGTGTGATCCACATGGTTTGGCCACACGGGCGTGTGTCTCCTACACTTAGGAAAAATTTTGAAATTTCGCGAAAAATTTTCTGAGTACCAGGATTAGTCCTGACTTATTTCTAATGCATATTTTGGGCCTCGAGGGATCATATAAGGGACAATATGATTGATTATGACCAACTTCTGATATGAATGTTAAATGATATGAAATATCTGTATTTGATCTGTAAATTCCAGTAATACTCCGTAACCTTGTTCTGGCGACGAATATGGGTTAGGGTGTTAAACTTATTGGTATCAAAGCTACAGTTTAACCAATTCTCGGACTAACGTAGCAAGTACGTGTCTAGCTATACATGCCATTATATAATCTGTGATAGTGTGATATCTCCTGACCATTTTAAAAATGTTTTTCATATAGTAATGTCATCCAACTAAGCTGAATCCGAAGAAGTTAAGAGCAATGCTCAAACTTCAGTTTAAAAAGCAACTTCAAGTAGTAGAAGGCTTGTATCTGAGGGCCGAGGAGGAGAGGCTAAAGAAGCCTTCTTCTAAATAATGAACAAATGGTTTACAGAATTTGTAAGAACAAATCCGGCTGTACAATAACCTCCACCCCCTCTTGTTTCTCAATTGATTCCTGAAATGCCTCAAGTTACAGAACTTATTAGAATCGGTAAGCCATCTGTTGATAAAATCTATAAATATGGGGCAGAAGAATTCAGAGCTACCACTGAAGATGATCCTGAGAGGGCTAAATTTTGGCTAGAAAACACTACCAGGGTTTTGAATGAATTATCTTGTACACCGATCGAATGTCTGAAATGTGTTGTGTCTTTGCTAAAAGATTCGACTTACCAATGGTGGAATACACTGATTTCTGTTGTACCGAAAGAAAAGATCAAATGAGAATTTTTCCAAACTGAATTCAAAAAGAAGTATATCAGTCAGAGATTCGTTGATCAGAAATAGAAGGAATTTTTAGAGTATCTGAGTATGACAGTATCTGAGTATGAACGGGAATTTGTCCGACTGAGCAAATATGCCAAAGAGTGTATCCCGACTGAAATCGCCATGTGTAAACGGTTTGAAGAGGGTTTAAATGAAGACATCAAATTTTTAATTGGGATTCTAGAATTAAAAGAATTTGTGGTATTGGTCGACCGAGCTCATAAAACTGAAGAATTGAGTAAAGAAAAGAGACAGGCTGAGATGGAAGCCAGAACTTTGAGTAAAAGATTTATGGGAAAGTCACAACAGTTGGATTCAAAGAAATCGAATAAATATCATGACCGTTTTACTACCTCTACGGGGTCTTCTTGGAGAGACAGAAATATTCAACGCTTCAATCTAATATATCAAGCTACATCTGTAGTAAATGCAGGCAGTGTTGGAAATCCCAAACCCAGATGCAAACATTGTAATAAACTGCATTTTGGTGAGTGCCACATGAGAAGCGGAGCATGTTTTAGATGTGGTTCCTTTGACTACTATCTCAGAGACTGCTTGGAAAAGCCTGAGAAAGATACCGTACAAACTTCAAGGCCGAGTAACCTCACCCCGAGAGGTAGACCACCTCGTAATTCTAAAAATATGAGTGTTAGCCGGGGTACAACAAAAGATTCAGTCGTGAAATCTGAAGCACGAGCACCGGCCAGAACATATACTATTCGTGCATGTGAGGATGCCTTTGCACCCGACGTTATTACTGGTACTTTTTCTCTTCTTGATACTGATATAATTATTTTAATTGATCCTGGCTCTACCCATTCATACATCTGCACAATTTTAGTGTCTAATAAAAACTTACTTGTCGAGTCTACTGAATTCGTGGTTAAAGTATCAAACCCCCTGGGCCAGTATGTAATAGTGGATCAAAATTGTAAGAATTGTCCGTTAATGGTACGGGGTTACTATTTTTCGGCTGATTTGATGTTATTACCATTTGATGAGTTTGATGTGATTCTGGGTATGGACTGGTTAACTCAACATGATCCCGTGGTAAATTGTAAACAAAAGCATATTGTGTTGAAATGTCAGAATGGTGAAATGCTCTGTATTGAATATGATAACGTGGACGGATTGTCTAATGTGATATTGGTCATGTCAGCACAGAAATATGTCAAAAAAGGGTATGATGTTTATCTTGCTTATGTGTTGGAACATTAAGTCAGTGTTAGTAGTCTGTGAGTATCCTGATGTATTTCCAGAGGAGGTACCCGGATTACCACCAGTCAGAGAGGTTGAATTTTTTGGGAACAACACCGATATCTATAACACCATACAGAATGACCCCTACAGAGTTAAAAGAGTTGAAAACACAGTTACAAGAATTGACTGGTAGAGGTTTCGCTCAACCTAGTTCTTCACCTTGGGGTGCGCCGATTCTATTTGTTAAGAAGAAAGATGGATCTTTGAGGTTATGTATTGATTACAACCAGCTCAATAAAGTTACAGTTAAGAATAAGTATCCACTGCCTCGTATTGATGACTTGTTTGACGAGTTGAAAGGTGCTACAGTATTTTTGAAGATAGATATCTATTCTGGCTACTATCAGTTACGAGTGAAAGACTCGGATGTACCGAAAATAGCTTTCAGAACCAGGTACGGGTATTATGAATTTCTTGTGATGTCGTTTGGCTTGACAAATGTACCTGCAGTATTTATGGATTTAATGAATAGAATTTTCAGACTGTATCTGGATAGATTTGTTGTTGTATTAATTGATGATATTCTAGTATATTCCCGAGATGAAAATGAACATGCTAATCATTTCAGAATTGTTCTGTAAACTCTGCGTGAAAAACAGTTGTATGTTAAATTTAGCAAATGTGAATTTTGGCTTCGAGAAGTTGGTTTTCTCGAACATATAGTATCTACTGAAGGCATCAGAGTGGATTCGAAAATTTTTTTAGCAATTGTTAACTAGAAACCACCGAAAAATGTATCTGAAGTTAGAAGCTTTCTAGGATTAGCCAGTTACTATCGGAGGTTTGTAAAAGAATTCTCGATGATTGCTTCGCCGATGACATAACTATTGCAAAAAGATGTGAAATTTGAATGGATTGATAAATGTCAGCAAAGCTTTGATAGATTGAAAGCCTTGCTGACTGAAACACCAGTTCTAGTTCAGGTTGAATTGGGTAAGGAATTTGTAATTTACAGTGATGAGTCATTGAATGGTTTAGGCTGTGTTTCGATGCAGTAAGGTAAAGTAATAACCTATGCTTCTAGATAGCTAAAACCACATGAAAAGAATTACCCGATACATGATTTAAAATTGGCAGTTACTGTCTTTGCTCTGAAAATTTGGCGACACTATTTATTCGGTGAAAAATGTCATATATTCACTGATCATAAAAGCTTAAAGTACTTGATGTCGCAAAAATATTTGAATCTAAGACAACGCAGGTGGCTTGAACTGCTAAAAGACTATGATTTGGTTATTGACTATCATTCGGGAAAAGCGAATGTGGTTGCTGATGCTCTGAGTAGAAAGTCTCTGTTTGCCTTACGAGCAATGAATACCCGATTGACATTATCAGAAGATGGTTCAATCTTAGTTGAGCTAAAAGTTAAATCGATGTTTTTGCAGCAGATCTGCAAAGCTTAGAAAAATGATGATGAGTTACAGGCTAATCGGGTACATTGTGATTCAACTTTCGATTTAGAATTTCAGATTGGACTCGATGATTGTCTGTTGTATAGAGGCAGAGTATGTGTACCTAGAAATTCAGAGCTTATACAGAAGATTTTGCACGAAGCTTATAATGGTACTATGTCTGTTCATCCGATGAGTAATAAAATGTACAATGATTTGAAAAAGATGTACTGGTGGCCGAGAATGAAACGTGATATTTCTGAATTTGTGCCTAGATGTTTGATTTGTCAGCAAATTAAAACTGAACATCAGGTACCTTCGAGATTGTTACAACCAGTGACGATACCGGAATGGAAATGGGAAAGAGTTACTATGGACTTTGTATCAAGGTTACCCCTATCTCCGAAAAAGAAAGATGCCATTTGGGTAATCGTTGACCGTTTGATGAAGTCTGCACATATTATTCCGGTACGTATCAATGTCTCCCTAGACAGATTAGCATAATTATATATTTCTGAGATTGTTAGGTTACATGGAGTGCTGGTCTCCATTATTTCTGATAAAGATCCTCAGTCTACATCTCGATTCTGGAACAAGTTGCAAGAAGCTCTGGGTATGCAATTACATTTCAGTCCTGAATTCCATCCTCAAACTGATGGTCAATCAGAGCTGTGTATTAGAATTCGAAGGTAATTGGGAAAAATATCTGCCATTAGTCGAATTTGCATATAATAACAGTTATCAGTCAAGTATAAAGATGACACCTTATGAAGCTCTATACGGTCATAAATGTAGAACTCTGTTGTATTGGACTGAGCTCAGTGAGAAAAAGATATATGGAGTTGATTTGATCTGTGAAACCGAAGAAAAAGTGAAAGTGATCCGAGATAGTTTAAAAGCAGTTTCTAATCGTCAGAAATCTTATGCGGATCTTAAACGTAAAGAAATAGAATTTCAAGTTGGCGACAAGGTATTCTTGAAAGTTTCACCTTGGAAGAAAGTTCTTTGGTTTGGCCGTAAAGGAAACTTCAGTCCACGATTTATCGGGCCGTATGAGATTATTGAAAAAATCGGACCTGGTGCGTACCGATTGGCCCTACCGCTAGAGCTTGACAGATTTCATAATGTTTTTCATGTGTCTATGTTACGAAGATATCGGTTAGATCCTTCACATTACATGATAGTCAAAATTATCAAATCTAATTTTATTTTAACAAAAAAAATTTGTAAAAAAGAAAAAAAGAATGAAAATTAAATGATTGCATCACAGTACATACAAAATTCTTGATGGCATAATTTGTGATTTTATAAAGGTCTTGTAAGGACAACAATACAACAACAATTTTAAGTAAATTTTTCTACTCACTTTTCCTTTCTTCTGTTTATTTTGTATTTACCATATCTATTTTCAATATTCCAAAAATATTTTTCAAGTATTTTTTACATATAAAAATACATATTATTTGAAACACAGTGGATATTTG